>CBVK0100895002.1:0-10963 GCA_900067695.1 Picea abies
CCATTTTGATGATACCACATCCTTACTTTTTGGTCTGGGAACTATTTCCCATACATCATTCTTTATTATGGATTGGTATTCCTCTGTCATGGAATCTGCCCATTCCTTCTTCCGGATGGCCTCTTCAAAACATGTGGGTTCTTCATCAAGTAGATTGCACATCAAAGTCATGTAACTGGAGAATGGCTTTGGTCTCTTCACCTGTCTCATGATTCCTTCTGGAACACCATACTTTTGTCCATCTTGAATAAGCTCTCTTGCCCAAGCAGGATTTCTTTTATGGGAGAAGTTCATTTGAGGAGGTTCTGGAACTTATGTTATATCATGATCTTCAGGACTCTCCTCGTCAGGGGAAGCTATGACTTCCCTTACAGGTTCTGCAGCTCTGGGAACTTCCCTCACGGATTCTGTCATCCTGGGATTTACAAGTTCCTCTTCATATACCTCTTCAAGATGGCATCTTCTCGATTTCTTAAGTGTTGTTTCTTCATCAAAGGTCACGTCCTTGCTGATCTCAATATGGCGGTGACCAGGTATGTAGATTCTGAAGGCCTTGGATACCTCACAGTATCCCACAAATATTCCATTCTTTCAAGAGGGTTCCAACTTGTTTCTTTTCTCTTTCGGTATATGGATAAATACTGGACAGCCAAATATTTTGAGATGGCTTACCTCTGGCTTCTTTCCAGTGAACATTTCTTCTGGGGTCTTGAACCCAAGTGCACTATGGGATAATCTGTTCTGCACATAAATAGTTGCTTCTGCCCATAAGCACATAGGAAGATCTTGATCGTGAATCATGGTCTTCACAACTTCCATAATCGTTTTGTTCTTCCTTTCAGCTACACCATTTTGCTGGGGATTATAGGGAGTAGTTAGTTCCCTCTTAATCCCGACATCTCTGCAGAAGCTTACGAACTCCTTCGAGGTATACTCTCCTCCATTATCTGACCTGAGTATCTTAATCTTTCTTTCGTAAATATTCTCTATCAAGGCTTTGAATTCCTTGAATTTACTGAATACATCATCTTTAGATTTTAAGAAATATATCCAGGTCTTATGAGAATAATCATCAATGAATGATACATAGTATACATACCCGCTAATGGAGGATGATGGCATTGGGCCACACACGTCTGAATGGATGAGTTCCAATGCTCCTTCTGCTTTGTTGTCCCTCTTTGGAAAGGGGTTCTTGATGTTTTTCCCTTGCGCACATCCATTGCAAATGCCTTCCTGATCAACCTTGAGTTCTAGTAAACCTGTGACAGCTTTGCATATGTATGGTAGCGCCTTGTAGTTGATGTGGGCCAATCTTCTATGCCAAAGTTCGCATGGGTTTTCGATGGCATGGGTCATAGCAGTTTCTGGGTGACCCTTCAGCTTATATAAACCATTCTCTTCACTTCCGATGACGATTGCTTCATTTAAGGTTTCTCCCTTAGCCCACATAAGAACTTATCCATCTATGAAGGCAACTCTATAGCCTTTCTTATCTAAAGCTGATATGGAGAATAAGTCCTTCTTTAGGCCCGGTACATAGAGTACGTCCTTCATTGTTATTGAGTTTTCTGAATCTAGCTTGTAGTTTGATTCTCCTATTCCCTTGATGGGATATTGATAATCATCTCCAAGAGTTACTTTCTGAGAAAACTTCTTTTCTAAAATACAAGAGAGAGTATTTTTCGTACCCGTCATATGCTATGATGCACCGCTATCAATGAGCCATGTGTGTAGCGCACCTTTTCTTCTACTAAGGTTTAATCACTCTTAAAAGAAGACTATAACACCACTTTGTACATAACTCATACAGATGTTATTTAACCCACATGCATTTAAACAATAAACACATTCAACACAGAGTATTCATATGAATTACTGGCATAATCAGCAAGCAACTAGCTTTTCATATTAATTCATATACACAGCAGAAAACATGATACATAAGCAGCACAGTCATGCAAAACCTGATTAAAACATAATCAGATACTTATCTTTATCAATGGTAGATTCCACCAACCAAGTGCAGGCCTTCCACGAACCTCCCAGCCTTAGACCACACTGCTCATCAGCTCAGCAATGGGTCACCCCCGAGCTAGGACTAAGCTCCACCCCAAGGCAAGGAAATCTAGGCTAGGTTGAGGTTACAGGAAAAACAACACACAACCACAAGGAAGGGGATTCTCTCCAAGGAACCTCCCATGCTCACTGCCCACAGACCCTCATTCCCCACATGCCTATTCCACCCCAGGAGTATACACCTTCTCTATCACCTGGACAGTCCTTCGGCTGCTAATCTCCCTTGCCTTGGGTTACAAGAACAGGCCGGACCGAAAGTCTCTGGGCTCTATGGTAGCTACAAGGTTCCTTCCAGGAGTTCTCTCCTTCCTCTACGCACTCTCTCACCTGGAGGGAGTTGCTCACAAGCCCAACAACCTGTTCTTCCAACTTCAACCACCTCTCTCACCTGGAGAGAGTGTTGTACAAACTGGCCAACAAGCCACACAAGAATAAACAATACATGTCCACCACAATCCACGGGGATCCAGACACGAACGCGGAGGCAGCCCCAGACAGGTGCAACAGTATAACCAGGCTTAGCAGGGACAAGACACTTATGTTTCCTCAATTTGGCAACATAGGATAGATTCACACTCTGGATTCTCAGGGATGCATGACAAGTCGTCCACGCAGGGGTCAATTCAGACTTCTCGGTTTAGAGCAGAGAAGGGGTATACCAGCTTTCCAAGACAAACACGGACTCTTTCCCAAAATCAACACGGGCTTCTCATTCAGGGATTGTACACACGGGTTTTCTAAGAGCCAGACGCAGGCTTTTCGAATCACTGGAATGCACCCAGGTTCTCTACAGGAGTCGGGTTGGTAGTACTATCCCCCGGGCTCCGTACGGGGTCAGACGATCGGGTAGAATGGGGGAGGGACCCTTCTCATGGCTCACCCTGGCCGTTTTATTTGCATGCACCAGGGCTGACACTTGTCACCCTTGGAACTGCATGCGTTCCATCAGCATGCATCCCCTTTGCACGCTTACCCTTTCCAAAACTTAGGATGAATGAAACATAAAATGCATATGTTCTTTTGGAATAATATTAAAATATTACTCCCAGGCTTAAGCCCCCCTAGGCTTAGCCCCTAGGCTCAACACTCAGCCCCTTTCCCACCTTCCAGCCCCTAATTCCTTGCCCACTCTGTGGATGCTCGGTCACTCTTCACTCATTCATCATGGTCAGTCTGTACCTGGCGGTGTTTATATTTTATTAAATGTTCTGCATACATACAAGTACAACAGCAGGCTCCTGGCCTTCAACACTTAGACTCCCTGGCCTAACAAACACATAAGTCTCTAGCTTATAAGAACTTGGCTCACCAGCCTATAAAACATAATGACAATTCCTTTCAAAACTTGGTTTACAATGGGGCTCGGCCTCGGGGACACTACAATCCCCCTCCCCTTATTTTTGCACTGTCCTCAGTGCAAATTACACTGTCTCTGCAAGCCTTTCAAAATCTTCAAAAAGATGCGGGTACTATGCCCGCATAACATCTGCATGCTCCCATGTCGCGTCCTCAGGACCGTACCAGGTCCACTGGACCTTTACAATCTCTATAGCTCGATTCCGGAGCTGTTTGCTTTTCCTGTCCAATATGCGCACAGGATGCACTTGCAGGACACCTTCTGGTTCCACCTGAATCACATTCCAATCGATAACATGATTAGCATCAGGTACATCTTTCTTAAGCAGTGAAACATGAAACACATTATGTACTGTCATAGATGTAGGTAATGTAAGCATGTATGCAACCGGCCCAATCCTTTCCAGGATCTCAAATGGCCCACAAAATCTTGCTGCCAACTTGGCACAACTTCCCAACCTCAGGGAACTTCTGTTAGTTTTCACTTTCAGGAAAACATGGTCACCCACTTTGAATTCTCTATGGGTTCTGTTACTATCAGCGTAACTTTTCTGCCTGTCCTGGGCAGTTTTAGATTATGTTTAATTCTTATCATTTGATCTTCCATCTCTTTGAGCAGCTCAAGCCCAACTACTGCTTTGTCAGCTGGATTATCCCAGCTCAATGGAGTGTTGCACTTTCTTCCATAAAGCGCTTCGAATGGGCTCATCTTCAGTGATGAATGATACCCATTATTGTAGGTGAATTCTACCAAATGCAGGTAGTCTTCCCACCTTGATGGTTTATCCATCACATACATTCTCAGCATGTCTTCTATTACTCCGTTTACTCTCTCTGTCTGTCCATCAGACTCAAGATGATATGTTGTACTAAAGTTCAGATTCATTCTGAATCCTTTGAACAGTCCTTTCCAGAAATTCGAAGTGAATTTTGGGTCTCTATCAGACACAATTGTCTTAGGAATTCCATGCAAGTGTGCAACTTCTTTTAAGAAGACATCAGCAACATCTACTGTTGTGTGGGTGGTCTTCAGTGGAATAAAATGGGTAGCTTTAGTAAGCTTGTCCACCACCACCATGATTGAATCATGCTGATTTCTTGTCCTAGGTAATCTGGTGATAAAATCCATTGTTACCACGTCCCATTTCCATTCAGGAATAGGTAAAGGGTGCAGCAACCCTGCTGGGTGCCTATGCTCAGACTTAACCTTTTGGCACTCCATACATCTGGCAATGTATTCAGCGATTTCTTTCTTCAAACCCGGCCAAAAATAATATGTTTTGACTGCTGCCACAGTCTTCTAATATCCAGGATGTCCAGCATACGTCACGTTATGCATCTCCTTTAGAATTGCCAACTTCAATTCTCGATCATTGGGTACATACACTCTATTTTTATACAGAAGTAAACCATCAGTTCCCAAGGTGTAACTTTCCTTGGTCTGTGGTCTCTCATGCTGTTGTAGCTTTGCTACAAGACTTTTGTACTGCAAGTTAATACTTGCAGCTTCCAAAATTCTGTCTTTCATCTCAGTCTGGTACATGCTAATGGTTGTAGCATGTAATTCGTGCACTTTTCTGTTGAGTGCATCAACCACCTTATTTTCTTTCCCTTTGATATGCTTGATATCAAAGTCATATTCTCACAGAAACTCCAGCCATCTGATTTGCCTGGCATTTAAGGTCAGTTGATCAAATAAATACTTCAGACCGTTATGGTCTGTTCTCAACTCGAATCTCTTGCCCATGAGGTAATGTCTCCATTTCCTCAAGGCGTGGGCGATTACTGTCAGCTCTAAATCATGAGTGGCGTAATTCTTCTCATGCTCCTTCAACTTTCGGGATTCATAACAAACTACAAATCCCTCTTGGCTGAGAACTCCTCCCAGCCCCTCCTTACATGCATCTGTGCAACTACGTAATCCTTGTTTGGATCTGCAATATTCAGGATTGGAGCACTGGTTAGCAGTTGCTTCAATCGCTAGAAACTGCTCTCACATTCTTCAGTCCACTGGAACTTCTTCCCCTTCCTTTGCAAGGAAGTGATAGAATGAGCTATCCTTGAGAATCTGGCTATAAACCTCCTATAGTAGCCTGCCAGACCCATAAAAGATCTAACTTCTGCCACATTCCTTGGCGCTGGCCATTCTTGAATGGCCTGTACCTTCTCAATATCCACAGCGATCCCTTCTTCAGATATAATGTGCCCCAAATAATGGATCTAGCTTTGGTAAAAAGAGCACTTGCTTAGTTTTGCGTACAGCTGGTGTTCTCTCAACACCTGCAGCACCATTCTCAGGTGTTGCTCATGTTCTTCCTCTGTCTTGGAATACACCAAGACGTCGTCCAGGAAGACTATGACAAACTTGTCCAAATAATCTCTGAACACTCCATTCATTAAACACATGAAAACAGCAGGCGCGTTGGACAGTCCAAACGGCACCACCGTGAACTCATAATGATCGTACCTTATTCTAAAGGCGGTCTTTTAATGTCCTCATCCTTTATTCTCACTTGGTGATATCCTGATCGGAGATCTATTTTCAAAAATATTTTTGCATCTTTCAACTGATCAAAAAGATCATCAATCCTTGACAGAGGATACTTGTTCTTGACAATGACCTTATTCAACTGTCGAAAATCAATGCACAGCCTCAACGTCCCATCTTTCTTCTTCACGAACAGGACTGGGGCTCCCCAAGGTGACACACTGGGGCGAATGTAACCTTTCTTTAGTAGCTCTTCGAGCTGCAATTGCAACTCTTTTAGCTCTGGCGTACTCATTCTATAAGGAGCCTTCGAAACTAGAGCTGCTCCAGGCATCAAATTTATAGAAAAATCAATGTCTCTCTTCGGAGGTAGTCCAGGTACCTCCTGAAATATGTCCTTGAATCCTTTGAGTACTTTGTAGTCTTCCAAATTCGATACTACATCTCAGGATGCTTCTTCCACCCGAGCTGCAAATAATTGACAGCCTTTCCGGTAACATTTCTTCAACTGCATGGCTAAGATTTCCCTCACAGCCACGACTCTGGGAATTCCTTGGACTGTTACCTGATTTCCCTCCTCGTTCAGGCATGTAAACCTCTTGTTACGGCAATCCAAAAGGGCATGGTGCTGGTCCAACCAGTCCATCCCAATTAAGCAATCGTATGAGCCTAAAGGTAGAATGTTCAATTCAGCCTTAGTGCTCATCCCTTTCATGTCCACTGAACAGGACTTAACCAATTCAGTGACCTTCCTCTTGGTCCCTGTGGCCAACTGTACTAACCAAGACTTCTCATGTTTTCTTCTTGTTAGGTGCAAACTTTCAACCACTCTAGGATCTATATAACTATGGCTAGCCCCTGAATCAATTAAAATAACAAGTGGTCGGTTGTTGATCGTACCTTCCACTTCAATCATGTGCGATTGAAATTCTTCTTGTTTGTTGTCCAGGGCCACGTAGATCCTTGGCATTCTGCTGCCCATATCCTCCACGATTTCAACTTGCTGAACAGTATGGACAGTTCTCGCTTTATCTTTTCTGTGGGGGCAGTCTCTGTACCTATGATTCCCTTTACAGCCCCAACACTCCATAGGTGGAGGCCTTGGCATCTGCTCACTCCCTTCAACTTTCCTGGGGTCTCTAAAGGATGACTATTCCCCAGGGCCATTCTTGAAAAAGGGAGGCATGTTTCCCTTCTGCCTATGTTCTTTCTTAAACCTCTTCTGGTCATTCCAAGCCTTCTGAAAGGTAGGCTTTTCTCTTTGTTGTTCGTATAAGCATTTCGCCCTTCTTATTATTTCTTCCATAGTCTTAGGATCATCATATTGAATCTTATCACCAATGGAAGGTGGCAGTCCACTCAGATACCTCTGAATCTTGACAGCCTCGTCTTTGATGAATGGAACATACTTCAGTAATTCCAGAAAACTTCGTTCATACTCATCAATGGTCATACTTCCCAACTTGAGTTCAAAGAACTCCTCCATCTTTCTGTCATAGTATCTTTTAGTCAGGTATTTCTTCTCGAAATACCTCTTAAATTCCTTCCAAGTGACCTCTTTCTCTTTGATGTGTTGCACCTGCACAAATTGATCCCACCACATGTATGTTTTTCCTTTCAGTTGATACATTGCAATTCTTCCTTCTGCATGGGCGGAATAATTCTACAGTTGGAAATATTTCCTCATGCCAAGCAACCATGTCTTGGCATCCTCCTCCTTCTTATGTTCTCCATCGAATGTTGGAGGCTTAATCTTGTTCATCTCCCCTTTCAATTCATCCTTTCCATATTTTCGGTGTTTTTTGGTAGGGGACAGGCTTGAACTATTGTGTGTCTCCTTGCCAGAATGCTTCAGGGAGAGACGGTAATGTCTGTTATCACTCCTCGATCTCCTTCTCCCCTTAGGGGTTTTGAAACTTCTTGATCTACTTGTGTCACTCCCCTTTTCCAATTTCTTTTCTATTCTTTCCAGGATCTTCAACATTTTTAAATTGAATTCACCCTGTCGATCCCAGATTTTCATGAGCTTTTGGCTATCAGCTAGGTGAGCCTGGGCATCTTTCTGCAATATTTCGATGAGTTGCATCATATGTTCTTCCTTATCCATCTCTTTTCCATGCCTATTGGAGTTCGATCCTTCCACTCCCATATTGACATCCTTTCCTTCCCGTTCGTCTCCTGTTTCAGAGGCAATCATCACCTTTTCCCATTCCATACTCGGCGTTGGTTAACTAGAATCCTGAGCTCTATTGAACTCTGCACACGCACTGTGCAATTAAATTCGAAGTTTGTCAGTCCATTACTCCTTCAGAACAATCTGTAACATTTATAAGCCAATACGAACAAGAACGAAAGACATTTTGATTCAATTAAGTTTTTTGAGCTCTCGTTTGGTTCTGCAATTTTCGTGTTTTCGAAACTTTCATTTTCGGCACTTCGTGATTTCGGGACTTCGGGTTTCAGTCCACGAAGATCCCACAGTTAGATATTCGTAACCAGAGTCACCCTTTTGCAACTCATGATCTCGCGAGTTCGTGAGTCAAAGACCCTCGACTCATTTCCTCTAACCACTGATACCCAAGATGCGACACGAGTATGGCTCCCTCCTCGCTAGCGTCTGCTACGCATGACCGTAGTCTAGGGCTACATGCTAGCACCCTTCACTATTCACACCTTCGTGATTTGTGGCATCCAACCCTGGTGCCTCCCTTTCACGAAACCCCGAGAAGTGATGTTGACTTTTCTCCTCTCGTTCTTGCTACTTCGCGACTTCGCGAGTTTCAATGTCGAGCTCCCATGCCCTTATCTCACGAGTCCCCGAAATCATGAATTACTTTATTCTCTGGGCCCACAGCACAGCTATCACCCTTCACCACCATGGCATGTGGTACGTTCAGGAGGGTCCACGTCGCTTTTAACGACGTCATCGGGTCCCACCACTCTCGCTTGTCTCTTCGACTCACTGGCACGTGGTACGCATTCATGTGTCCACGTCCAATCCAAGCATGGAATTCGACAGTCAGATCCCCTCCTCAGATCAACGGCGTAGATCTTTTGGCATTTAGGAGTTTTCGAGAGTTCGCGTATCGCGATTCCCACACCCCTGTGCGATTCAAAAGGGATTTAAACCCTACGCATACTCTCCAGATCTGATGGTCACGAGGGTCCACCTTCCCTCTCAAGTAGATCCTAAGGTTTTAACGCTATCGCTAGGGAGACCTATTTCCCGTGGCCATAGACCATCCCGACTGTGGTTTCACACATCACTAACCTCCTGAGATTAAAAACTCGTCAAGTAACTCCTTGACCCTTCGGGGCAAACCAAGGTCCGAGATTGGCTTTCCAAACCCAATTTCCTGCACTCTGGGTCCAAAGACCGCTCCACTGGCCCATCTAGCTCAGTGTCAAAACCTTGGCTCTAATACCAAACTGTAGCGCACCTTTTCTGCTACTAAGGCTTAATCGCTCTTAAAAGAAGACTATAACACCACTTTGTACATAACTCATACAGATGTTATTTAACCCACATGCATTTAAACAATAAACACATTCAACACAGAGTATTCATATGAATCACTGCCATAATCAGCAAGCAACTAGCTTTTCATATTAATTCATATACACAGCGGAAAACATGATACATAAGCAGCAAAGTCATGCAAAACCTGATTAAAACATAATCAGATACTTATCTTTATCAATGGTAGATTCCACCAACCAAGTGCAGGACTTCCACAAACCTCCCAGCCTTAGACCACACTGCTCATCAGCTCAGCAGTGGGTCACCCCCGAGCTAGGACTAAGGTCCACCCCAAGGCAAGGAAATCTAGGCTAGGCTAAGGTTACAGGAAAACAACACACAACCACAAGGAAGGGGATTCTCTCCAAGGAACCTCCCACGCTCACTGCCCACAGACCCTCATTCCCCACATGCCTATTCCACCCCAGGAGTATACACCTTCTCTGTCACCTGGACAGTCCTTCGGCTGCTAATCTCCCTTGCCTTGGGTTGCAAGAACAAACTGGACTGGAAGTCTCCGGGCTCTATGGAAGATACAAGGTTCCTTCCAGGAGTTCTCTCCTTCCTCTGCGCACTCTCTCACCTGGAGGGAGTCGCTCACAGGCCCAACAACCTGTTCTTCCAACTTCAACCACCTCTCTCACCTGGAGAGAGTGTTGTACAAACTGGCCAATAAGCCACACAGGAACAAACAATACATGTCCACCACAATCCACGGGGATCTAGACATGAATGCCCAGGCAGCTCCAGACAAGTGCAACAGTATAACCAGGCTTAGCAGGGATGAGACACTTATGTTTCCTCAATTTTGCAACACGGAATAGATTCACACTCTGGATTCTCAGGGATGCGTGACGAGTCGTCCACGCAGGGTTCAATTCAGACTCCTCGGTTTAGAACAGAGAAGGGGTATACCCGCTTTCCAGAACAAACACAGACTCTTTCCCAAAATCAACACAGGCTTCTCATTCAGGAATTGTACACACGGGTTTTCTCAGAGCCAGACGTAGGCTTTTCGAATCACAGGGACGCACCCAGGTTCTCTACAGGAGTCGGGTTGGTAGTACTATCCCCCGGGCTCCGTACGGGGTCAGACGATCGGGTAGAATGGGGGAGGGACCCTTCTCATGGCTCACCCTGGCTGTTTTATTTTCATGCACCAGGGCTGACACTTGTCACCCTTGGAACTGCATGTGTTCCATCAGCATGCATCCCCTTTGCACGCTTACCCTTTCCAAAACTTAGGATGAATGAAACATAAAATGCACATGTTCTTTTGGAATAATATTAAAATATTACACCCAGGCTTAAGCCCCCCTAGGCTTAGCCCCCAGGATCAACACTCAGCCCCTTTCCCACCTTCCAGCCCCTAATTCCTTGCCCACTCTGTGGATGCTCAGTCCCACTTCACTCATTCATCGTGGTCGGTCTGCACCTGGCGGTGTTTATTTTTTATTAAATGTTCTGCATACATACAAGTACAACAGCAGGCTCCTGGCCTTCAACACTTAGGCTCCCTG
>CBVK0100895013.1:0-46528 GCA_900067695.1 Picea abies
CTCTTCCGATCTCACCCGATGGCATCGATTGCTGCCATGCATCCTCCTCTGATGGACAATCTCGATTTCTTTGGGATTTCGAGACTTGTGATGTCCCAACTCTTCACAACCTCAGGAACTCCGATTTCCCAATGCCGAATATCCCGACTCTCTTCGTATTTCTGACACCTGTCTCCCCAAATGGATGGCTCAGATTATGCCGGGGTTTTCACTATGGACTTCCTTGATCTCTTGTCCATGGGAATGCCAATATCCAACTTCTGATGCCTCGATCTGTGCCACTTGTTTCCGCTAACGAACGGTCTATATCTTCCCGATGTTTCGAGACTTGAAGTGTCTCAACTTTATTGTCCTCGTGACTCTCGATTTCACGATGGCTGAAGATGTAGGAGCATCTCTCCATGTCAGCCAGCCATGTCAAGCATGTGCATTCAAGGCTGAAGAGAGGTGCAACCTCATTTAAAATATGAATTGAATGTAATTTAATGTTGTAGGCTGGTGAGCCATAGAGCCATGCCTTTGTGCAAGCATTAGGTAGATCAGCCTTTAATGTTTGTATGGTTGAGATCTAGATCCAGATGCTGGACTAGAAAACCCATTCAATGTAATTGAATAGGGTAGGTAGGTTGGAGGGAAGCGCTCAAAGACCCCCCTCAGGTAAAAGAGATTTTGTATCTCATTTTGAAAAAAAAGAAGAAGTTGAGATAGTAGAGAATCTGCAAGTAGAGAGCAGAAGAGAGAAGAGCTGAGACCTTGTTACAGGTCGTGCTTAGGAACACATTGTAAATACATGCATTTTCCATTTTAATACAAAGAGTAGTTTTTCCTGCATTATTCTATGTTATGTGGATGCCTATGTGTGTTCTTTATGTATGTTGTAGATGTGTGTTGTAGTTGTGCATTTGTAGGAGTGTGTTTTATTTTAGGTGAAGGTCTTTGAGGCTTCACACCATGAGGGTGTGACAGAACATTGTGGGTTCTGATAGCTGTGCATAGAGGATGCATTTCTGAACACTACAGGTTCAGACAAGGACGTGCTACGGCACAAGAGCTGGAATAAACAACTCAGTGAAGACCTCAAGGTTACTGAACACCTTGGAGGCAAGGTTGTGTAGGAGAGACACAATTGCAGACAGAAGCTCTGAGGAGTTACGTAAAGCTCTTCCAGGTGGGCATTGAGCCAGTGCAAGGAGTGCACATGGGAAGGACTTTGCTATGAGTTCTTGAGAAGAAACAAAATCACTGAGGATTCTGAGAGCTCTGCCAAGTGGGCATTGAGTAGGTGCAAAGGGTGCATAGAAGAGGATAGAACCGCTGGAAGTTCTGAGAAGATACTCTGCTAGGTGGGCATCGAATAAGTGTGCAGATAGGCACAAACAAAAGAGAAAAAAAATCTTTGATTTCTGGAAGTTAGAGGAAGAATCCACTGAGGGATATTCACAGGGTTACATAACACCCTGAAGGCTCAGCAAGAAGTTGCTTGAGGCAGAAGGATAGCTAGGAGGGCATCCAATATATTCTCCATCTGTGGGAGAAGAAGGATAAAATCTCGTAGGGGTTTGAGCATTTGAGAAGCTCAGGAGAGACAATACTGTGGGTGCGTGAAGACTCTGCAGAGGTGTAGAAGTCAAAAGAATCCCTTGGGGATTTGAGAGTAAAAGCTCAGGAGGAACAACGTCGAGGAGAATGCGTGAAGTGAAGCTCAAGATAAAGGAGTTCACAGAAGAGAAAAGGAGGACAAAGGTTGAGGCCTTTGAGAACTGGAAATTCTTCCAATTCTGGGAGGAAGTAAGTGTGTAGAAGCTCAGGAGGAGCAACGACAGCCGTTAGATTGGCTGGAGAAGGAGATCTGGACCGTTGGTTTACATGTCTAGGAAGGCGTCAGGAGAAGTGCACAGAGGGGGAGATCGACAGCAGTTGGATCTCATACATAAATCCCATCAGTTGTTGGTTCAGGAGAAGATGATCAGAGTTTAGTCTCTGGAGTGTTGGTAGGAGAAGGAGATTGTGGACCATTGGATGTTCACACAGAATCCTGTCAGCCATTGGATCGGGAGAAGATGATCAGATTTTATCCTCTAGAGGAGCGCACAAGAAGGATGGATTTGAACCATCAGATCTTGAACAGATACCCGTCAGCCATCGGATTGGAGAGGAGCTGTACGAGGTTTACCATCGGGACTTCATCCATCATGAAATCAGGAGTCACGAGGACAAGAAAGTCAAGACACTTCAAGTCTCGAAATGCCGGGAAGATCTAGACTGTCCGTTAGTGGAGACATGTGGCAGAGATTGAGGCATCAGAAGTTGGATATCGACATTCCTGTGGACAAGAGATTAGGGAAGTCCATAGTGAAAACCCTGGCATAATCTAAGACATCCATTTGGGGAGACAGGTGTCAGAAATCCGAAGAGAGTTGGGATATTCAGCATCAGGAAATAAGAGTTCCTGAGGGCATGAAGAGTTGGGACATCACAAGTCTCAAAATCCTATAAAAATCGGGACCATCCATCAGAGGAGGATGCATGGCAACAATCATCTCCATCGAGGAAAGTCCCGACAGGAAGTGGTTGATCAGCGTTTGAGTCATCGGGATATCGGGAATCCTGGTGACAAGATATTTATGCATTTTGGAATCGCGAAGTCTGGAACCCCAATAAGTGGGGGCCAGCTATCAGCATATCAGAGAAGGAAGAAAGCTCTGTTGTGTGCGGCCATCTGTCAGCCTATTGAGATTTAGAGAATCGGGAATCCTGTGAACAATTGCATTTAGGCATTGAAAATATTGAAACCCTGACAGGAATATAAGACTGAGGTCATGGGGGATAACGGTCATATGGGCCAGGAGCCCAGCTAGGAGCGATAACGCGTAAAGAGTGCATCGAGATTTGAGGGATCGCGAGTCTTGAGAACACATGCATTTTGGCATTGGAAAGTATGAAACCTCGATCAGGAGTATATGGCTACGGTCATATAGGGGTAGGTCACGTGGACCAGGAATCTATCCTGGAGGGTTAATGGGAATTGGGTGCATAGGGAATTTAAAACCCAAAACCTCGATAGGAGAATATAAGGATGCGGTCTTATGAGTGGAATTCATAGGGACTAGAGGACATAGCCAGGAGGGGATAAGGCCAAAAGGTCCTCATCGGATATAAGGGAATTGAGAGAATAGGAACTCACGACATCAGAAAAGAGGAAACCCCAAAACCCGAAGCTGAGTCAGGAAAGAGAGCGGTCATGTGCAAAAAACTGTGCGGGTGAGGAAAGGACCTGTGGATCGGGTTTTCTAATTCGGCTTGAAGAGGGGATTAGAATGATCCTGAGAGCGGGTGAGTGGAGGTGAAAGAGTGCTCACCTGCGTCAAGTGGTATCAGAGCTTGATTCTTGTCTGTATATTTCAGGAAAGAGAGGCAAGAGGTAAAGAGAACTCTGATACACATGAAGTGGTATCAGAGTGGGATTTCATCTATAGATCTCAGGTGAAGCAAGAAGGGAGAAGATAGAGCACTGGAGACTCTGTGGTGGTTTTTTGCAGGTAGGCAATAATCAAGAAAGCAGCCAGGGAGACTGTAAGATGAAGCTGGTAGAACTCTTAGTGTAGAGTGACAACAACAGATTTGCCAGGAAGGAAAACAGAGACAACAACATGGCTACTGAAGGCCATAGATATGCTAGGAGGAAAGAGCTATGGAGCCAAATGGAAATAGATGAAGAGCTCTCTGATATAAAAAGAGAAATGGTGAATATTGAATTGAAGATGCAGCAGGATAAGAAGTCGAGATGGGTATATGAATGGACCATGAGGAAGTCGAAGGCGAAATGGCCAGTCAAGGAGTTGATGGTCATAAGACAGCGCAGGCTGTTGAAAAGATGGTTGAGGTATGCTGAAAACCTCAATGGACCAGAAGAAGAAATGGTTCAGATATATGAACCAGAGACTAGGAGAGGTCTCTATGATGAAGAGGATGAATTGGGATCAGCTAAGGATCTCAAGAATTGCCAGGAGGGTAGAGAAGAAATTCCAGTTTGCTAGGTGGGCAGAGATGAGCATTCGAGACTGTCTTAAGGTCTCATGGACTCGGAGAAGAGTTCAGTTGAGCAAGGGTTGCTGAAGAAGATGGGATCGGTTGATATCATAGTCCACCAGGAGAGCAATGGAAGCATCCCATATTTCCAGGTGGGCAGGGATGAGAAGATGAGTTGGAATCAACTAGAGGAGATGACAGAGCAGATGAGACTATCGAAGGGTCTCATAAATTCAGAGATAAAGTTGGATCAGCATGTGCAGCTGACAAAGGAGGAAGATCAGGATAATATTATGATTATTGGGGGAGTTGGAGTATTCCTACCACTTGCCTAGGAGGAGGCAGAAATCTGTGTTGCATATGGTGCAGCAACAACAACAGAACAGTCAGCTGTGACTGTTAGGAAAGAAGAGGGATTGGAGCAGACTTTGGAAGCTGCCCAAGCAGAAGCAGACAAAGAGGAGAATGAGAATTTTTAGGGACGGCTCAATGATTTCAGCTAGGGAGATGAAAAGAAAGAAGCTGTAGCACTGAAGCTAGTAGCGAAGGAAGCCAAAGAGGGAGTAGGCAGATTTATCACTCCATGGGAGATGGAGCTAGAGATGTTGGAGGATTAGCTGAACAATCCAGAGCTAGCCAGAGAACTGACAGAAGTTGAGCTATCAGAGAAGGTGATTGAATATAAATTCAGTCAAGAAGAGACTACAGAGCTAAAGTCTGCAGTAGAGTGGCAACTTGAGGCCACAGGTGAAGATAAAGAAGAAGGCATGGGAGATCATGATGATCCACCCAATTGCAGAAAAATTTTGTAGCTAAGGAGATTGCAAAAATAGGAGCAGCCACTAGAGAAGCTGGATACAATGATCGAGGAGATCATAAGGCTGATGTTGAGGTAAATAGAGACTGCCAACGAGGAGCATCTGAGAAGAAGTAAGGAAGCAGTAGCAGCAACAACGCAAAAGCAACAGCAACAGCAGGATGGAGCGGGTGAATAGCTCCAGAGAATGATTTGGGATCCAGGGGGGATTTCAATAGCTGAGATGGGAAGCTCATGAGCAGGAGCTGTTACCCATGATTTTGGTCATCATGATGATGTATTTATGATGGTGTACTCAGGCTCTTCATTATAACTTTCTCCTGAGAAAATTTACCTTCATCTCTTTCCAGAAATCACAATTTTGAGGACTGTTCGCAGACTGCTAGTATATTTGCCTGCGAAAATGCATGATTCTCGTAGGCTGCCTTAAGTCAGGGTGCGAGAAGTTCACACTGTTTTGAACTGCTAGGGTGCGAACTCTTTCTAAATAAGGGAAAAATATGAATTCTCGAAGCTTCTAGAAGGGAATCTTCTAGAAGGATGACATGGAATTCAAATGGTTATCCTAGTACTAGATTCCCTAATATTTTGGGATCATTCTTATTCAAGTAACCAATTGATTCTCTCCTATATATTGAGTGAATTCTCATGGAAAAGGTTAAGAAAACAAGGTTAAGAAAGATTCATTGGAGAATTGATGAAATATTGTGTGAAGGACTGATGCTATAGTAGCTAATAAACTCCAGCAAGTTTATCAAAAGTGGTTGATCTTCTTCATGCAAGTGAGCAAGTGTGTGTGTCAGATCCAAGGGCCATCGAAAGGAAGTTTGTAACATCAAGGCTCAGGTTGTAATATTTAATTTCCATCAATATGATACAGTAATATGTCCCTTTCCCATAAAGCTAATTCTACTTTATTGTATAACTCCTTGATCATATACATAGATTGATTGTTGAATAGATTGTGCTTTCTTCACTCTGGTTGGTTTGTGTTGTCTTGGTCTTGGCTGCACAAGAGCACTGGAGCGAAGCAGGAGCAACAAAGACTATAGGAAGCGATTATAAGGTATGTAACTTGTTCTTGCCTCCCAGTTCATTCAATAGTCAAAATCTAGGGAAAGAGTATTATTCTGTCTTGCTTTGTTCTAGATCCAGGTGGATCTAGGGATATCGGTTTGTGTCCGCACTTAGGGATTTATCCAATAAAAAAATTGGTGACTCCACTGGGGATATCCCATTTTCTTTGTGGCTTTTAGTATTTTTTTATGTGGCCATTTTCTCTAGTTTCACTTTTCTCTTGTCCTATCAGTCTCTGAGTCTTCAGGATATCCTGATAGACCTTCTATGTCTAGAAGCCTTTGTCAATTTTGCTTCATTTTTCAAATTTTTGATTATGTTCAGAGATTCTTGCACTGCACTGCATTGTAGCCTGTGAGAATTGATAAGGTTCGCATGCTGCCTATAGGGTTAAGTGCGAGGTTCTCGCACCCTTCTCAAGGGTAACCTACGAGAATCAATGATTCTCGCACTATGTAACATTGCCTACCTGTGAACACGATTTTTCAAAATTTTGAATTTAAGTTTTGGTCTTTCTAACTGCCTATATTAGTTGGATTACCTCTTATGAGTTTCTTGGACCATTGATTGATATATTTCTTGATTTAGTTTGCATGCGTGAACAGTTTTAGGATTTCAAGGTTTTTCTTGTCCTTGGTGTCTTGACTTTCATTTCTTAAATTTTCTTGGCAAAACCATTCTCTCTGACTTCAAATTATGAGTGTGTTTGATTAGTTGAGAACCAGTGATTGTTTGAAAGTTGAGTACTTGGTATTTCTCTTTTTCTTATTGGTTTGAAAGATCATTTTCTTGTGTAATTGAGAAGACTACATTGGTTTGCTCTTTATTTTTGCTTTCATTGAAAGAGTGGATTGGGTTATTTGCTTGTTCATTAATTTAATTTTCTGTACTCTCATTGTCATAGTGAGGGCCCTTTTTGGAAAGTGAACAAAAGTTTTTTCTTTCAAAAACTTGTTTTTGTTTTTAGAAAACATTGCAAAAATCAAATTATTGAGATTGTTGAAGTATTTGAAAAACGACACAATAGAGAATTTTCATTTGATAAATGATTGTTTGTGTTGGAATTTGAAAGGAAATTTTTCATTGAAGTTTAGGGTTGATCTGGAAAAATTTCTCTCTCTCCCATACATAGGATTCATTGAACAAAAAGTGATATATTTCATTCTCATCCTTGCATTGTTTGGGTCAGAGTCATACAACATAAGTTTCATTTCTGTTACCTTTGAGTAAACAATAGCTCTTAATAACATTGAGTAATCATAAAAATTTATCTGGTAACTTTTTTCTAGGGATCTTTTACACCAACATTTAGCTAGGCTAGTGCTTTGGAGTAGGAAGAGAGATACACTCTCCAAAAGCAAAAAACACACAATAGCATATTGTGTTAGGGAGTGTTAAATTCCATTTACAACATCTTGTCCTGGGAAGCCCTTCTCACACAAGGGTCAAGCACGAGGTCGCATTGGTATTGGCAGAGTTACTCACCCTACTTTGCTGGTATCAGTGTAGAGATTGCACATATTATGGGGATCACTCAGAGGTATACCCACAATGATGAGTGGAAGCCTTTTGAGTTTATTTCGGGCTAGATACCCTGCCCTTGCATGTGGATCAGACTGTCGACTGTTCCCCCAGGCTTTATTGTTGTTGGTGGTGACATTAGTGGCCTATCTCTCTAGGTTCTTACCCGAGGTGACTGTGGAGGGGAAATTCTTCACGGTACCTGGAATTGACGTTGACCAAACTCACTCGGGCTCCTTGGAGGGTATACCCACGATTATATGTGGGAGCTTGCACCAGGGTGTAAGTCTGTTAAGCAGGTTGTCAGCGTAACTTTTCCATCCTAGCCCCACCCCTTCTCATCTCACTGTTGCAACAATGGATTTCATCACCAATTAGTGGCTTCAAAATTAGAAGGTATTGTTTGCTTGGTGATTGCCTTCTAGATTTTGTTTACTAGCACATGTTGTTTGTTTCTCGAAGTTGACCATAGGAGTTTCTTCGCAGAGCTTGTCACTCATTTACAATATCTCCCCCACGTCGTTCATGTAGAATGCAGGGTTTATCTCCAGAGCATCTGGATGGTTCACAACCCTTGCCTACAGCTACACCTGAGGGCTCTCCTCGGCAAGGTGAAGCCGTAGTTGTTACCACACCACAAGTGGAATCAACTGACTCTCTAGAAACTTTTCGAATTACCAATACTAGAGAGGACTTTCAAATTCGTTGTGGTGAATGACCCTTTATGCGATTAAATTCTTCTGGAAAATTAGTGTTGCACCTCTTTCGTCACCTTGGTGAGAAAATATGAGGTGGTTGCATGCCCAATTGGGTCTTGCTGAGTAGGACAACTATAGAGGAAAGAGTTAGAAAAAGAAAAACAAAACTATAAGCAAGAATTAAACTAATACAAACTAAAATTATAAGCATAGGGACATAGAGATAACAAAAACAAAAATACCCATGTCACCAATGTTTTTAGGCTGATCTATTGATGAAATAAAAGCACCAAGAAGAAAGGGGACTATGAGTCCCTTCTTCCTCCAAGGGAAGGCTCTTGGACCCTCACAAGCTTGCTCTCCTTACAACAAAGAAAATGAAAATGGTGGTGAAAGAACTCTTTGCAAATCCACTCAATGGAGAGGTGGATTGCTCAATGAAATGGTGCCAATGTGCTTTTGTCAAGGATGGAGTCCTTAAAACAATATAGACAGCATAACATTACTTAGAATTCCTTGAGAAAATGAGGTGCATTCATGGCTTTTTATAGCATTGCATTGGGTTATTGTGTAACTTCTTTGTAGTGTGAAAAGAGGCCATTTAGGGCATTATTAGGTCTTTGACCAGCACACCATTCGGATCCAGCCCGGATTTGGAGGTCAAATCAGCTTGGGAGCTGAACCATAAGTGGTTGGGAGGCCAACCACATTCATAAATGCATTGTTTAGCAGGTGCGTGGCTTTTTGCGCTAACAACCACACATCGTGCACGTATGCGCGCTTGTTACGTTCCTGTTCCGCGCATGTGCGTGCATGCCCAACTTCTGTAAAGCGCTCTTCAATTTTTCACTACTTTGTATAGTTTTTGACCTTTTTTGAATGCTGTGAGATTAATTCAAGGCCATGAATGACTTCATTACTATTTGAGGATGCCGAGTTCTTGTCGCCATGTGCGGACAAAATTTCAGTGATAACAGATGTCCCCTGATGGATGAGGTTAGGAGGATACATATAGATGAAATCCATCAATGTTTCTTCTACTAAGAATGTTGTTGTAAGATAGAGAAATAGTGGGATCATTCAGAGTGATCCGTTGGAGAAAAAAAGAACCGGTAGGACCCGACCTTCTATGAGGTGCGCAAAATAGAAAACTGTGTACAAACGAGGTGGGCATGCCCCATGCTCGTGTCATGTAACTCTAAAAAAAGATGACTGAAGTGTTGGTGTAGACAACTAGAGCACCCTTGGGGGTAGTGATGAAAAAGGGAAGAAAACAATTATGCAAAGGAACATACTCTGAATAATAGGCAATGATCACGATAATAAGTATCGGCAATGATGTAGGCATTGATGGCCCTACCAAGTTCAAAGGTCTCCGGAAAATGATAGAAATAACTGCAATAGTCACAAAGTAAGGCCCACCATAACATGAGAAAGTGTTGGCATCGAATGTTGTGGGGGCCAATGACAACAGGGAGCAATGGTGTTTCACCCTGTGCCGTCCGAGATCTCTCATTGAATGGAGAATGAGAATCAAGATACTATCGCCCTTCCAGAAAATTGTGTTGATGTCAACAAAAGGGGAATGCGACTCCCAGAAGCAAAGGGATTCGTGGAATCTACTGAGGTAAGGAAGTGAAGAGGTACATAGACGAAGTCAAGAAGTGGGAAGACTCAATATTTCTCTTGGTTGGAGGATGTATGAGATAAAAAAGTGGTCGCAACCGTGTAACAAGGTCGAGTGTTAGGGGGACGACAAGACCGGTGATAAGTTGTGCTAGAGGCGGGACAAGGTGAACAAATTCAGAGGGTAGAGGTAAGTGACCTATGGGGTGCTCTAAAGGTATGGACGATGCTGACAAGGGTAGATGATAAGTAATGCTCCAACCAAGGGTGACATGGGTTACATGTGGCCAAAAGGAAGGAAGAAAGTCGCCAAAGGTGACGATACAAGAAAATGTAAGGACTGGAAATAAAGGTGTTTGTACAATAAATAACAAATAATTGGGGAGAAATGTACAAATATAGAAATGGGTGCCCCAGTGTGATATGGGTGGCCCATGTAGGGCATAATGTGCTTTGGAAGACTGATGAAGGGTGGGGGACCCATTGGTGAGTTTCTGTATGAGGTAGGTGAAATAAAGGTAGGTTCGCATATGGGCAAACTGATTGTGGATGAAATGGAGGGTTCATGATTCTGCAAAGGTGCAGGTAAAAAATAGAACCGTAAAGAGATAATCTGGGAGTCTGTGTGTGAAAGCTAGCAAAATGAGGAGAAGGATTATGTGGCTGATTCACAACATGATGAAAGACTATGGGACTCCCATCCCTAAAGGGTAATGAAAAACAGCATGAGTGTCAAAAAGTGGGAAAAGGTGCTATGAATGGGACAACTCATGTGGGTAAGAATGCTACCAGGTAACATTATCGAAGATGCAAATGGAGGCATGGGTACTGCAGAGCCAAGAATGGAGATCCTAGAGGCCAATATCAGAGGGTGCAACTGGAAATGTAAATGCGATACAACGGGAAAAAATACATGCCAGTGCTGAGTATATACCTGAAGGGGTTGTGTCGATGGAGGATGATCAAGTACCTACACACATGAAAACTAAATACCCAAAGTAAACAATATCTGAAGAGAATCAAAGATATGAGCATGTATTTGAGAAATGTGACTATGCACGTGCATACCTGACCATGATATGAAGAAAAGGCACCCCGAGGGCTCAAGATGAAAAGCGACCCAGGGACTATTGTGATGTAGGTGATGGGATGTTGATCCCGTGGCTGAAAACGGTTTGAAAAATGGATGCCTTGAGCTCCCGGAATGGTGAGTGGAAGTTTGGCAAAAGGCCTATATATAGCTGTAGGGCCCACATTGCCACCTCATTTGTACCTGCTGCAATAGTGACTGGACGAGCAATTTTTCAGAGGATATTTGGAGATTCAAGGAGGATGAGGCATCTGATTGAGGAGTTGCGAGTATCAGGTTAGTGGTCTGATCATCCTGCATAGAAATAAGTTTTCAATTTTTGGGCAGGGTTTGTACGGAGGGTCGTATAGGGGTTTTTAGGGGGTCTGAGCCCCACATGTGCGGGTGATTTGGTGATAGGAACGCATACGTGCGCACCTTTACACCAAATATACATGCATGTGTGCATGATAGGGAGAATCTAAGGCATGACCAAAGGGTGCGCCTGTGAGTTGAACAGGCGCGCATCAGTGCGTGCCTGTGGGTTTGACAGGCGCACACCTATGCGTGTCTGTATGGTGAACAGGCACGTGTAAGGGTGAACCTATGAAGCAAATAGGTGCACACTAATGCGCACCTGTGCAGTGTATAGGCGTACATATATGCACGCCTGTGTAATGAACAGGCGCACATATATGTGCGCCTGTGTAATGAACAGGCACGCATGTGTGCATGCCTGTGGGTAACAAAAACTGCGCCTAAGATGCAAGGTTGAAGGGTGAAAATGAGTTTGTTTGATGCTGTTGATGGTTGCATGAGCTGATATAGGGCTCTGTGTTGTCTACAGGTGGATAGTGGTGACAATGCTAGTGCAGTGGCGAGAGCGAGACTGGGCCTAGTTGCGAGACGCCGTGGCCATTGAGGGGCCCGGTGTGCGTGTGACTTTGACAACCTGTGGGTTGCTAAAGTTCTTTGAGTGCCCATTGATATGGGCACATGAGTATTTGTTGTAGTTCTTGATCCAGATGTGGAGTCCGAAGCTGCACTACTTCCTCGTACGAGGAGAGCAGATCCCCTTCACTACAATGGAGGATATTTATTTTTTGACTGGGCTACCCTTTTGGGGAACGCCTCTACCGACGGAGCCGGTGTTACCAAGGACCATTTTGTTGGCTGATATTGGCTAGAGATACTACTCAGGGTGGGACTTTATGTCTGGGACTATGGTAAGTATCGGTGTGATAGACGCCTTGGCACATTGATGTATAGTGGCGATGATTGTTCGGATATATGGGTCACTTGCAACCCAGCAGATTAGTGGGGGCCAGCTGTTGGTGCCGGAGAGAGTGTTGGCCGGCAAGCGGTTCGCTTGGGGGCTGATGCTTCATGCTAGGATGGTGGCATAGTTGGACCATTTTCAGTCCACTGGTGGAGGAGAGTTTTCTTTTAGGTCCATCCTAGTGGCCTGGTTTTTAGAGAGGGTGTCGATGTTGCGCCCAAGGGTTCTACTGGAGATGCCAGGGGTGTGTGAGCTACAGTTGAGGCGGTGGTCGATAGTTTTGCTTCGTCATGGTGGTGGCGAAGGTGGCCAGTTATTTTTGGCAGAGGTGGCACGGATATGGTGGCATATGCCATAGGTGATACTTCGATACCTCTATGTTGGGGTGGACCTCCGGGGTGACCCAGACATGGTGCTACCTCCAGGGGAGGTGTTTGACCATCGAGGTATGTTTAGTATTGGTGTGCATGTTTTGGTTTATGTTGTTTTTTGAGATATCAGTCCATATGTATATGATACAGATGTTGATACTATCTGTTGTTTTTTTTTTTTGCATGTGCAGATGTGGCACCTCACAGGCAGGAGGTGGAGATGTAGAGAGCATCGGCTCATTGAGAGCCAGAGAGACTACCACATGGAGAGAGACGTCGACGGGAGGATGCTGCGGGGTGACTAGCTGAGCCAGAGAGGGTAGCGAGGAGGCACCGGTTCGATGACCCTGGTGCAGGGCCATCACACGCTCCTCCGGCAGCACCCGAAGTAGATTTTGATGACATACCCCGTCGTCTAGAGACGGTTTTCCAGGATGTACCTGAGGTCATGTGGACGCGCATCCAGGACGAAAGTTTCCTGGAGCAGTGTGTGGGGGTATTGCCACCATGGTGGTCCATAGTGTGGCGAGAAGCAGTGCTGGCTGTGATGGTGAGTGGATGCCTGCCACTGGGACAGGAGGGTCCTGTGGGTGGACCACCACTGCCTGGGGCAAGTGGTGGTGGGCCGCCACCACTTGAGGGAGGAGCAGGTGGTGGTGTGATAGAGGCACCATGAGTGGTGAATGATGTATATCTTTGTTTTTGTTGTATATAGGATGGTGAGCCCATTTTTTGTACCGAGGTGCTGCATTGGCCTGTGGATACATGTATTTTTGTATGTAAACATTCGGATGGACTGATGGGCTTTTATATATACATGAGTATACATATTTTGAGATTCATCTGGTGTCTACATGTGTTTTTTGTTGATGAGTTTGATGATGTCTATTCTATATATATGCTGTGACAGGATTTGTGAGATGTTTATGTATGTGTAGCTTGATGTGATATATGCCAATCAAACACCATGTTAGCTATGTGATCTGTTAATTGATTCAATTGTCTTGGAATATGTGTAAATGTAATGGAATCAAAATGTCAAGATAACAGTCTAACCTGCAGGTATTTGCGAAAGAGGCACGGATCGCGTACACGGTATACATTGTTGAGCTAGAGAACGACTAGTTGAGAGTTGAGGAAGATGCTAAGGTGATGAATATGATGATGTTGGACGTCAGCCAGGAGGCCAATGACCACAGTGTATTTGACTTGGTTGTTGGTTGCTGGCCCCAAACATATGCTACTTGAATGTAGCATTTCGTGTGAGGGGGTGTAGAGAGCCCAAGCAGCCGAAGCAAGATTTTGTGTCCAACAGCTGGCGCCGTTGGCGTAACCAATGTGGTAGGCTGGTGGAGGAAGCATCTATTAGTAGCACAAGGGATAGTTTAGAGAAGAGGGTAGGAGGAAAAAAGATTAAAAATACTAAAAAAAGAAATAACCTAAAGTAGAATGACTACTTTTAAGCATAAAATTTCTTGAGATACAACCCGTTGACGGGTTCTTTGAGGGAGAGGCCTTCGGGAGAGGCCAGGATATATGCGCCTTTGGTGAATAAATGTTGGATAATCATGCCAAAGTGATTCAAATTTTTCGTGGCCAAAGGTATCATGAGCGATGTCATAAGCCAGGATGAGGTCGCCTTCATGAAATGATCGAAGGTTGACATGGCGATCAAAGGTAGCCTTGGATTTTTTTTAGCTACCTCATTGTTCTGTCAGGAAGGTCAACGATCTTCATCCAGAGACTCCAAGTTCAGCAAGTGCTGCTCCATTGGAGCAGTGTCAGGTAATAGCTCAATTGTGGTGCGTAAGGTGGGAATTTCACACTCGATGGGAAGAGTTTCCTCGACCCCATGGACTAAATGGAATGGTGTGAAACCAGTAGAGGTTTTCACCACCATTAGATAAGCCCATAGTGTGGAAAATAACATATGATGCCCATTGGTTTTATGTTTATTAACTGTGCGTTGTAACATGGTCTTGAGGACTTTGTTAACTGCCTCGACCTGTCTGTTTGACTGAGGGTAATATGGTGAGGCAAACTCGTGAGAGAAGCCTAACCGCGATGAGAGTTCAACAAAGATCTCATTCTCGAAGTGTTTTCCATGGTCATACATGAGTTGGAGGGGTACTCCAAAATCAGATATGATGTGATTAAAGAAAAAATGTGCTGCAGTGCCAGTGGTGTTGTTGAAAGTGGGCATAGCTTCGGCCCATTTGGTGAAGTAATCAACGACGACAATAATGTATTTGTGACCATTGCTGGAGGGGGAATTACAAGTCATAAATTCGATGTCCTATTTACAAAAAGGACCGACAGTAATGATAGGGTGAAGAAGAGCGGGGGAGCTCGGGCTTTGTTGGCATAGAGCTGACATTGCTCACATCGTTTCACGGCATGAATGCAATCATGAAACAAGGTAGGCCAAAAGTAACCAGCTCAGATAATCTTTTGAGTGGTGGATATACCCAACAGATGGCCCCCACATGCACCACTGTGGCAGTCATTTAAGACTTTGTTGGCCTCGTCAATAGTCAAGCATTGATGAAGAATGGTGTCGATGCCCCACCAGTATAGGATGTATCCGATGAGGAGGTAGCGGGGGGCTTGATGATGAATACATCGACGATCATCTCGTGAAAGTTGGTTACCTAAATTTTGAGTTCGGAGGTAGACGAGGAGGTCTCCGTACCAAGGATCATCCGAAGTGATGTAAAAGAGATGTTTTTCGGGAAAGTCGGTGTTGACGGGGGCACTGGCGGTGTCAGAGGGAAGGGCCGTGACAAGTTTGGCGAGAACGAGGGCCTTCTTACTCTTAGGTGTTCTAAACTCGAGGTCATACTCCTGAAGGATAATGGTCCATCGAGCAAACTTGCCATTAACTTGCCGATGACTGAGCAAGTACTGCATAGGGTTGGAATCTGCGATGAACTTTGTGGTGCGAAGCAGAATGTAATGGCGCAGTTTCTGGATTGCAAGGACAACTGCAAGAGCAAGTTTCTCTTCATGTTTAAACTTTAAGGGTGGTCCTGAGAGGTTCTTACTAACGTAATAAATGACGTGTTCATTATTTTCATCTCCGAGCTAGACAAGGATGCTGGCTACTGATACAGCTGATGTTGATACGTAGAGGATGTAGTCGCGATTATAGTCAAGTGCACTAATTAAAGGTGAATTTGAAAGCGTTGCTTTAAGATCATCAAATGACTATTGGGCATAGTCGTCCTAGTGAAAAGGGATGTTTTGACGTAGTAAGCGGAGGAAACCATGTGCACATATGGTGTAATCTGGGACAAAGAGTCGAAGAAAGTTAGCTTTTCCCTAAAGACTCTAAAGTTGTCGTAAATTCTGGGGAGGTGGAATTTCGGTAATAGCTTGGACTTTAAGGGGGTCTGTGGTAATACTGCTTACAGAAACAATAAAACCAAGGAGGCGCCCTGCGGTGACGCAGAACACACACTTGAGAGGATTCAAGCGGATGTTGTACTGACGACACCATTGAAAGATGATTCGTAAACCATCAATATGTTGGGTGCATTACTTGGATCGAGCTGTAAGGTTGTCCAAGTAGGCGAGGATGATGTTAGCCAGATCATGGAAGATGCATGTCATTGCCCGCTGGAAAGTTGTGCTGGCATTCTTTAAGTCGAAAGGCATGACACGATATGCAAAGGTACCCGATGGGGTAGTGAATGCAGTTTTATACTGATCAGTTGGGTGGATTTGAATTTGGTTATAGCCAGAGAATCCATCCATAAAGGAGAGAGCCTCATGACCGACGCAATCATTGATAAGTTGATCGATGAAAGGTGTTGGAAAGTTGTCTTTGGGACATTCGTTATTGAGATCGCAAAAGTTTGTGCAAACGCAGATGGTGCCCTGTTTTTTGTCGATGGGTATAGGGTTGGAAACCCATGAAGTATAATCGATGGCGTAAATAAACCCGACATCGTGTAATTTGTCAATTTTGGCTTTCATAGCCGCGGCTTTGGATGGGTGTAGCGATCGTTGTTTCTCGCGAACTGGTGTGATGTCGGGCCATGTATCGATGCGATGTTCGACAATAGAGGGATCGAGGCCAGGAATTTTCATGTATGACCAGGCGAAAATATCCCTATATTCCTGGAAAAGGGATTTATATGCGTCGATTTCCTGAGGCGTGCAAGCAGCTCCAATGATGATTTATTCAACGATGCCATTTTTAATGAAAATGTTGATTTTGATGGTGGGGGAAATTTTGGCCATATTTCCTTCTTCAAAAGCATCAGGGGTAGGAATGGGATTGTTGAACCAATCGATAGGCCCTTCCGGGATAAAATCTTTGGTTTTGACCGCGTAAATGGGGTTTTGGTTAGGAGGCATGAGGGCATCCTGTGGAGAGAAGAGTGTACGGTGATGTAGAGCATCCCAGGATGAGTCTAGGTTGTTTATCTCTTCAAGTATTTCCTCGTCGCATTGGAAATGCCGAGAATACAAGGGGTCATGAGGAGTGATCTCAGTGACAATGTGGTTGCCCCCTGATGTAGAAGCAGAGGGAGAAATGCTAGGAGATGGTGAGGGTTCACTTGACATAAACCATATATTGAAGTACTGAGGGGTACCCGTGGTGATTGGGTGGAGAGTGTCCATAGGGGGATGAGCAGGAAAGTTGGGGGGGTTACGAGGTAAGTCCTCAGAGATGTCATTGAAGAACTATGGAGGTGTTGGGAGTGCCTTGGGCTCGGGAGAAATGACATGAAGATCCTCTAGTAACGAGGTAATGTCAATTGTCACCTCTGCGGGTTGGTGAAGAAGGGCCAATTGACGTTGCCTATATTCAAGGATCATAGGAAAATAGTATGTAAAATGAGCTAATGAATCGCAGAGAGAGCAAGGGCATCTCATATGTTCATTGACTGAAGTAGTGACATAGTGGATGTCAGTGATATTTGTTGACGGGGACTGAGCAGGATTGGGATTGTTTTGGAAGTTCTGGCATACAACTGCTAATGTATGCTGAAAGCGTGGCAGTGCTGGGCAATGATGGGTGTAATGGCCATACTCTGAACATATAGCACAAGAATATTTGGTCCTCAACCCCTTAGTAGTGGCGGGTGTTGTGGGAGTTTGATTGGGGGGGATCAAATTCCGTAATTCAGGTAGTGATGGACAATTGTTGGTTTGGTGGCCCTCTTTCTCACATAGTGCGCAAGGTGGTGGGATGCATGGAGGAAGTGGAGTGGTGGGCTCTTTCTTCTTTCTCTTGCCCCCAGCTATAGCCGGGAGGTTAGTGAGTGGGGGGGTAGTGGGGGTAAGGATGGGAATTGTCATGGGGAGGCCTTCCTATGGGGGAAGGGATGGTCGAGGGACCATCTCAGGTGGGTGTAAATACCACACTAGGATTGCTAACACCATATTGGGTAGTGTGAGCATTGCGGCTACCTGAAAATCTTCTATACTTGGTGGAGGGTAAAAAAAGGGAATTTGAGTGAGGGGTTGGGGTACTATCTGCCAAACGGGATTATTCCCTTGAGGGGATGTGGATTTGTTGACTGTTGGGGTCGACGAATGAACAGGAGGCTCTGGTGGGAGTGGTTCTGCGACTATTGGGATGTCAGGAATGACTGAAGCCTCCTGAGGAGGAATAGCATCCTCTGTGTGAGTTTCGTTAGATGAGATGACGCATACTTGATTAGAAGGATGAAGGAGTGGTGGTGCTCCATGGTATGTCCCTAGAAAGGATGGATCTTTAAAAATCCCAGGACCCATCTCGACGAGTGGATATGCATCTTGGTTTGTGTGGATGAGGGGAAGAATGTTATCAAGGTTGGTAGATGGGTTAGGCTCATAATGTGAGACTTGGTCGATGGTCACGTTCTTCCCATTGTGGGGGAACATCATTGTCTGAAAGACAGAAGATGGCACTGCCTTCATAGCGTACATGTAGCTACAACCAAACAAGATATTATAATCGAGAGGGGCATCGATAACTTCGATGTCAATGAGAATAGTCTTGCCCCTGAGTTCAACGAGGACGTTTTGGAAGAGCCCTTCAGGAGAGGATGGTCCTCCGTCATAAGCTTGTAATGTGATGGTGGAGGGTATGAGTTCTAGGGAACCAAGTTTCTTCCATACTATCTTGGACATAATGCACGTGGATGCACCTTCATCAATGATACATCGATGAACTGTGATGTTCCGTATTTTCACTGGTATTTGAAAAGAAATCAAGGCGGGAAGACGAGGTTCTCCGCTATCAAGATCAAAGGTGATGAGTCAAGTATCGACAGGGTCGACTGCCCCCAAGGAGGAAAGTAGTGATTTTCGCTGCATAGGAAAAGTATGGAGGACTTCCAAGACTGACATGGCAGCCAGGGATTGCACTAAGTCGTCTACCAAGCTATAGTTATGAGCTGCCCTAGCCTGTGAGTTGTGGACATTCCTGCGTAAGGGGATGCGAGGGATGCATAGTGGTGGTTCGGTGGAAGGGCAGGGGATCATCAACGAGGGTCCTGTTGGTGTAGGGGTTGTCTCTGGAGAGAGGGGAGTAGACTCAACGGGTGCATGATACTGATGATTACGCGTTTGCAGAAGGATTTCTTCCTCACTGGTGAGGAGAATTGTATGCTTTGCTAGATTGTTGGGGTTGTGGTATTGTCCTACCTGAGGTGGGGGATGTCGTGTGTCCTGTTGGGTGTTTATCACACCTTGATGTGGAATAGGATTTTTTAGCACGGTGGGAGGGGGTTGTTGCACGTATTGTTGTGGTGCCTGCCGAGGGGTAGGCTGTGCAGGAGAATGGGGAAGACTACCTGAGTCTTTCAACCTTTTGAAATCAGTGATCTGGGGGAAATGGTGAGTGTAATGACCGAACTCACCACAAAGGGAACAATGGAATATGGTTTTAACATTATTTCACCCTTGGCGTTTTTTATTATTGCCCCCTTGGGGGTTTTGGTTCCCTTGGTTCTGGTTTCCCCCAGTTGGTTGGTGTTGTGGGGGTTGATTCCTACCTTGACCTGGGTTGTTGTTATTCCTATTCCATCCTTTATTTTTGGCATTGTTTGATGGATGAGTTGGGTTGGATGTATTCAACTATTCAAAACATTGGTATTGTTGAGAAGCAGAAGGTTGAACAAAATTTACCCCCGCATGTGGATGTGGGGGGACCATGGGTTGTGGAGGACCAGGAAATGGGAAGTATGGATTTTGTGGTGGTACCGATGCATAAGGTACATAGGAAGGAACAGTTCTTTCGCCAGTACTATAAGATGATGTTGAGGGAGTACCACTGTTTGTAGGAATAGGTGGATGTATGGGAGGTGCCGGTGGTGGTCCACTGATGGGTGGAGGTATAGCAACAAGGTATGGATTTTGATAAGGAGGTGGGGGGTAATAAGGAGTACCCCCATATGCTGTCGAGTATTGAGGTGTTCCATACATTGGTGGTGGTTGGGGTTGTGGACCATGGTGTGTGGTGGCACCGATTAGTCCGTTCACTGAGTGAGACATCCCAGGTTTGTCTTGGCCAAATGGCATGGGTTTTGGAAGATCAGGAAGTACTATGTATAAGTACCCTGACTGTGCATAGATGAGGTCATAATGTTGGGCCTTACTGATGGCTTCCTCTTTGGATTGAGGGAAGGTGGAAGCTACATCCTTTCCAAGGAGAGAGACAAGTGATCTAAGAAACCAGTCGAGACATTGTTGCTTGGTGGTTTCTGCTTTGCACAAACTATGTCGCCTATGCCACTCATGAATGTGGTCAACGATGTGTGTGGCTGAGGTTTGTTTGAAGTTAGACAGTAGTTCGAGACCATTGTCGTGGCGGATGGGTAATTGGAAGAAGGTCAAGAATGCTTTGGCCAATGACTCAAAAGTTGTGTGGGACCCTGATTTTTCTTCGACATACCATTTAGCTAATGGGCCAGTGAGTGTTCATTGAAATAATCACAGTCTGATGGAGTCATCCTTAATGATATTGGAAGAGCACCAAAGATGAAAGGTCATGACATGGTGCGCAGGATCATCGCCTTCCTTTCCTTCAAACTTTGGTATGTCTGAAGAGAGTTTTGTTGGCATTGCAGGCCATGTGGGGTCATGCAATATAGGATCATTGGTGAGTTTGGTGAGATCCCGTATGTTGAGAGAGGCCAAATATGGCATCCGCAGTGGGGGGGGAGGATTAGCTCCGGCCATAGTGTGTTGTGAACTTGACCCTTGATGGGGACTAGGTGGGTTGGTGCTCCCTCCTTGAGAGGAAGTGGGTCCCCCACTTTCATGTAAAGGAGAGGGAGTGAACGGATGACCTTGGGAAGTAGACCCAAGTAATGTAGAACCAAGCAAAGCTAATCCTAAGATAGTAGCACTCACAGGAGTGTGTGAAGGAGGTGTTGATGAGTGGGCATGACCAGATACTCCCCCTAATATAGGAGGGAGTTTGAGCAAGCATCGTGAATGACAAGGGTTCTGTGGTTCCCCTATGATGTCAGACTAGCCGTGTTAATATGTGCAAAAAGTGGTGAGAGAAATATAGAAACAAAAGCCTTTGCGTTGAATGTTTACATAATATATATATCCAAATCAAACTGTAATTAGATGTGCATCATACATAAAATGAGAAAGAAGCATATATGTGGGTAAATGGGTTTTGTCCATGTTGAGGAATCAAAAGAAAGAAAATGCTCGTGTCCTAGAAGACGTAGCGTCCTTCCTCTCAAATAGCACTAGACCTTCCAATAGCGCTCAACAGTGGGGTCTGAAGTCACTAGAAGAGAAACTAGTGAAGGATGAAATAATTGGTTATAATGAGGGATAAAGGGGGCATATCCCGAAAGAACTGGTGATATTTCCCAATAGCCACACAAAATCCAATCAAGGTGCAATTGCAGCCCACAATTTCACCTGGGTAGATGTCCTAAAGTTGGTCACTAGGTACCTCGGTCAAAGTGCAACATTTAGATTTTCGGCCTAAGAAATGGGTCACGGGTTGGATCCCGTCCAAGAGGTGGGTGCCTCAAGGAGGGACACAAAGAACAACTAGACCTCGGCCTTCAACCCTTCATGGGTATCTCCCTGCCTTATGGTGATTGGAACACTTGACTTGGAGGATTTTCAGTTCCCTATTTGACAACCTCTATGTTTTGACAATGTGAGACCCAGATAGCAAGGAGTTGTTTGGATGCCTATCCCCGAAATCATACCTAGACTAAAAAATTTCTTTTTGCACCTCCTGTGGAGGAAAACTTAGTGATTTTTTAGAAAAGTTTTTAGATGTAGTTGTTTTGGGAGGTTGGGGATGTAAACCAACCTCGTTGATTTAAGAATGGGAGTGGATAGTCTTGTCAAGAAAAGATGGGGTATTTTTGGAATCCCTTTGGAGGAAACTTACTTTGACCTCCACATTTCAAGAAGAAGCTATGTGAGTGATAAGTGAATTTTTTGTGTGAGTGAAAATGTGCCAATTTTTAGTGAATTAGATGTCACCTTGTTGCATGTGGACTTCGCTTGGTCCTTACAAGAGTTTGATTACCTAATTAACTAAATGCTTTTGGTACAACCTTGCGTAATTCAAAATCCCTAGGAATCTAGCATGTGGACATGTGGGTCCGTTACTATCCTTTAACTCCCTATTGTGATGTAATCTAAGAAAAGATTGAAACTATCCTAGATTGAACATGTGGGCATGTATGGGCTCGTTACAAACCTTTAAACTTCCCTAGTGTTTTGATCTAAGAAAGAAAAATTCCAAACACTATCCTATCTTTGTATCATGTGGGAATGTATGGGCCCGTTACAATATTAATATGTGTTTGAAGAAAGAAAACTAAGAGGGGTCCCAAGAAGGGTGTTGTCCTCTCCTAAAGGTTTTTAAATTTTGTTAAGGGAGATGAAATTGTTTCACAATCCTTTTCCGATTCTCAAGGTCACTTGAAGGCGCGAGAGAAGAGCATACTAAGAAATTGTAATTCAACTTCTAGTCCCAATGTAAGTTAGATGTTATTAAAAATGATTTCCACCTTATATCACAAGTCAAAACGAGCCATCCATGTGGCAAAAAAAAGCAAAGAAGGGAAATTGATTTTTATCCTCCTAAGTGCCTATGTGTGTTTGACTAACCCCTTTATATGATGAGGGGACTAAGTGTGCTTCAGTTTTTAGAGCATGCTTAACATCATTTTTAAGAAGGAAAATGGCCTTCCCCACATCCAAACAACTTACATTGTGAAATTTTGTTCAGATGCGCGGCCCCTAGTGAAGACAGAGGTGCACAGAGCACAAGCACTCGAATAGAGATGAGTCTGACAACAAAGAAAAGTTGTCACTTAAGCACATGCGCGCACGATGTGTGTCTGTGGGGTAGAATACCTATGCACTTGTTCCAAGTGACCGAGAAAAAAAAATCCAGATGGATTTCTCTCAATTCTCCCTTGAATTGGATGGTTGGCAGGTCATCCTAGGCCGATTAGTGCACCTGCAAGTTAAACAAACTAAAAGAAGAGCAAAATAAACCCAAATGATGTAGGAATTTGATACCTTTCCCCAATGGAGTCGCTAATCTGTTGCACCTCTTTCATCACCTTGGTGAACAAATACGAGGTGCTTGCATGCCCAGTTGGGTCTTGCTGAGCAGGACAACTGTAGAGGAAAGAGTTAGAAAAATAAAAACAAAACTATAAGAAAGAATTAAACTAATACAAACTAAAATTATAAGCATAGGGACATAGAGATAACAAAAAAAAAAGACCCATGTCACCAATTGGCACACGACTTTTGGTTGGAACTCCACCTACGATAGGGAGACCAACCCCACCTTTTGGACAAAATATACCTCTTGCTTTGGCCCAGTATTAGAATGAGATGCTACAAAATCTTCCTCACATGACTGGAGAGTAGCAGCTGCTTATCCCTACTATAGGCCAACCATATCCCGGTATACCTAATCCTATTTGGTGTACGAATGCTCAAACTCATGTCCCTACTCAAGGATACAATCCCCTGAGTTATTATCCTCTCCAACCACCACTGAATCGGCTTGGGTCTTCCCATTATGGGAAGACTTCTTACAGTCCTACTGGTTTGCCGACAGGGCTTCCACCCCAAATCCATCAGTACCCGTAGGTGAATCGACAATTACCTTTTCTTGCTACTTTGGATTTGCCATATTTGTCTAGGATTTTAAATGATCTTATTTGTCACTCTCCCCAATGGCCTGTTATTCCATCCAAGCTTCCATCAGACATTCCTAAATTCAATGGAAAAGTGGGAGAGGACCCAAACAATCACGTTATGAATTTTCACCTATGGTGTTCATCCAACTCATTGATGGATGACTCTATTCGTTTACGTCTTTTTTAATGAACCCTTACCGGTTCTACTGTGAAGTGGTATATTGAATTGCCACGAGGTTTCTTCTCTGATATCAACACCCTAGCTATGGCTTTCCTTACACATTACCAGTTACCGATCCGTTATGATACTGGGACTGAGATTTTGACTTCCTTCAAACAGAATAAAGGCACTCATATATCTGATCATATCCATGAGTGGCGAAGGAGACGATGTCTCATTAATCTTGAACTCCCCGATCAATTACTGGCAGAATGGTTTACGAAATCCTTTGTGAATGAAATTGGTAAAGACATTACCATGGGTTGTGTTGTCACGGAGGAGCATGCTATTATTCATGTTCAATATCTTGATCTCATTTATTCTCAAACGGGAACGCTTTATGATTTTCTACCTGAATTACCTCGTCTTGGTACTTCCAACACTTTAACTACTCCAGCTGCCTCGCATGCAGCTGACAGTGTGATTGGTACTGCTCAAACCCACTCACATTCTATTTCAATTACAACCCCTAAATCTGCTTCTTCTAATGTTCAAAATGCTCTGTCTCCTGCCACTCCCACCGATAAAACTTCTGAGGTCAATGTTGTTCAATCTACCCCTGCTAGTAAAAACAAATCTAAAAAGGGGAGAGGCAAGAATAAGGAGGGAAAAAATAATAATCAAGCAGAGAAAACTAAAACCACTCCTGTTGAAGATCGGGATAAGCGCAAAACCCGCTACCCTTTCCTTATCTATGGTGATGATCACTACATGAAGGATTTTCCACGACATGCCGAGGTCACGAGGTTCCTTCAAGGAGCTCCAAAACCACCTACTCTGGCTATCTTGTCCCAACCCTTCCCGTCTCAACAATAGGCTCAGTTGGTCATTCAAGACCAACCCTCCTCTTCTATGACATCATATGTTTTGATGTGTACTGGTGATTCTAAGCAAAACAACGTTGCACTCACGACTAGAGCCAAAGATTATACTCCATCTAAGGAGAAGGTTGATGATTTACCTCCTTCATTGGTTCAACCCTCTCCAGTGACTCCACCTACAAATGGTCCTCTTCATCTTGAATGACCGAGCCTTGATACAGTTCTGCAACCACCCCCAAAAGGTGTCGTTAGGAAATTGACTTTCAATCCTCATGCTCATGTGGCCCAGAACTACAGCATTGTTGAAGATCTGGCCCAGGCACCTTCAGCGATGTCTGCCCTTGAAGTCCTTCAGTCTTGTCCTGTACAACGGAAGGAACTGTTGAAATCTATAGGTGGAATTGACCCAAAAAATACAAATTTAATAGTCTTTGACTTGGATGATCACATTCCATGGCTACCTCCGCAACTCGCGTTCCAAATACAAGTTGTTGTCTCTGACAAGAACATTTTCCGAACTGTTATCGATGAGGGTGCCTCAATGTGTGTAATGTCTTTTTCTTGTTGGAAAGTCATTGGTTCTCCTCCCTTGAATGAATCACAAAACACTCTTAAAGCCTTCAATGGCTCTGGTTTTAAGCCTTACAGTGTTCTTCCTTCGTTGCCTATCACACTAGACGGTCAGACGGTCCAAGTTGAAGTGGAAGTCTTTAACACTCCCCTTGATTATAATCTTTTACTTGGCCGTAGCTGGATTGATTCCATGTGCACAATTGTGTCAAATATTTTCCATGTAGTACATTTCCCTCATCAAGGAAAGGTTGTTACCATTGACCAACTTGCCTTCTTCAATTCTGATACTCGTACTGGCAACGTGTCGTTTATTTCTAAAACCCCACCGGGTTATGAGAACGTTGGTGTAGGCCTGTTAAAGGACTCCTCGTTAATGAGTACTTTTCCCATTCCACCTCTCGATGTTCCATGCCCGTCAATTGCTTCTATCAAAATGATCTCCACTGTGCCTCATGAACTTCCTATGTCACACGACCCTTGGATTGTCCCTGACCTTGGAGATCATTTTCGTTTCAGCGACGTCATGCTGCTAAGTCCGGTTGAGTCTACTTATCAAGCCATTCAATCGGCAACACCTTCTACATCTTATCTTGATGAGTTGTCTCCCGATCCTTTTCATGTTGTTTTTTCCAATGACGATATGATCATGTCCATCATGGAAGATACCCCTTGGAATGATGGCCATCATCGTTCCATCCTCTTTCTGGAGCAACACACTCTTGAGAACTACCAATGGATTTCGACTCCGTCAACCATTGTGGTCATCTCGATGGTTCCCACGTCTTCACACGATTTGTTTTCTGAAGGGAAATTAAGTAATATCTCACCCACGATTCCCATTGACATATCCATTAAACCTGGGATTGTTTAAAATGTTCATATTGGAGCTTCGTGTTCTTCAGATGAAATTGTCACATATACCTCTCTGTTCAAAGAATTTCGTGACATCTTCACCTAGAGCTATGAAGAGATGCTAGGTATCGACCCTGCTATTGTTGTACATGAAATAAAGACATACCCAGAGATAAACCTGTCCGGCAACGCCTTCGTCCAGTCCACCCACGTAAAGCGACGACTATCAAGCTCGAAGTTGAAAAACTTCTAAAAGCCAGCTTTATTTATCCGGTGCCTCTGAAAGAATGGGTTTCCAATCTTATTCCAATCGATAAGAAAGGAGGCAGTATTCGTGTATGTGTTTATTATAGGGATATTAAAAAATCTTGTCCAAAAGACAACTTTCCAACCCCTTTCGTCGACCAGATTGTTGATGACTGTGCCGGAAGTGAAATCTTCTCCCTCATGGATGGTTTCTCCGGCTATAATCAAATTAACATCACTCCCGAGGACCAACATAAGACTGCTTTTATTTGTTTTTGGGGTACTTTTGCCTATAGGAAACTTCCCTTCAGTCTTAAGAACACTGGCGCAACGTTTCAACGTGTTATGTCTTATGCTTTTCATGATATCAAGAATATCATTCAACCCTATTTGGATAATTTACCATCTCATTCTTTGCACAGAGTCGATCACCCTACCCACTTCTGAGCTATTTTTGTTCACTGTCGGTTCTATCGTATACATTTAAATCCTCATAAATGTGTTTTTTGCATAGAATCAGGCCGTCTTCTAGGTTTTATCGTTTCATGTCAAGGGATCTAGGTGGATCCTATTAAGGTTGAGACAATTCTTAATCTTCCTCCTCCTTCTACATTGTGCCAGTTGCAAAGTTTGTAGGGGAAAGAAAACTTTATTCATCGTTTTATCCCTAATTACGCTGAGATAACTCATGGTTTTATGCGGCTATTAAAGAAAGATTCAAAGTTTGTTTGGGATATAATTGCCAACACTGCTTTTGAAGATTTGAAGTTGTACCTAACACGAGCACCACTTATCTTTCCTCCCGATTATAGTCGCGATTATTTCCTTTATCTTGCTGCCTCAGAGTATACTATTGGCATGGTTCTCATCCAAGAGGATGATAAGCATGATGAGCATGTTGTTTACTACTTGAGTCAAAGTCTCACACCAACTGAAATCAAGTATCAACATGTTGAAAAACTGGCCTTAGCTGTCGTTCAAGATGTCCAATGCTTTTGGCATTATATCCTCTCATGTAAGACTATGATGATTTCTCATTGCAACCCTATGCAACATATTTTGACACGTCAATTGCTTGGGGGCAAGTACTCTAAATGGATTTTCATACTATAGGAGTTTGAATTGGAATTTGATCACGCCAAGTCTAAGAAATCCTTAGTTTTTGTTGAGTTGATATGTGATTTTCCTCATTCTACAACGGAAAATGTTGCAGTAGATTCATTACCTGATGAATCTCTTTTCATTATTAGCACTGACGATCTTTGGTATGGGGATATCATTATCTATCTCCAAACCTAGACTTTTCGGCCTGCTTTGTCTAGTACTGAATGACGTCGCATACGCTATCAAGCTCGTCAATACATAATCCTTGGGGATACTCTTTACCGTCGAGGAATTGACTCTATTTTTTTACGTTGTCTAACATTTGACGAAGTTGAGAAAGCTCTGAATGACTGCCATTCCGAAGCATGTGGTGGTCATATGTCTGGGTATGCTACTGCCCAGAAGATCTTACATGCAGGATATTTTTGGCCTTCTTTGTTTAAAAACTGCATTACTACTGTTCAGAAATTCCATGCCTACCAGACCTACAATTAGAAGATTCGGTCACATCTTGCTCCTCTTCATCCTATGGTCTCAGTTGGTCCTTTTGCAAAATGGGGCATCGATTTCATGACATGTCACCCTCACTCGAATGGGGGGCATGGTTACATCATTGTAGTTGTTGATTATTTCATGAAATGGGCCAAGGTGATGCCGACATTCGACAATACTGGAAAGAACGCAGCCTTGTTTCTTTTTAATCATGTTATAGCTCATTTTGGTGTTCCCCAAGCTATCATCACTAATCACAGTAGCCATTTTAGGAATTTTATGATGTCGAAACTTACGGAAAAGTTGGGTCTTCACCATGATAACTCAACGCCTTATTATCCGCAAGCTAATGGTCAGTTCGAAGCAATCAACAAAGTTCTTATAACTATGCTTCGACGGATGATAGGAATTCATAAAACAAGTTGGCACACAATGTTGTTTTTGACATTGTGGGCATACTGGACATCTGTCAAATATGCTACTGGGTTTACACCTTTTCGATTAGTCTATGGTGTGGAAGCCATTATTCCTATAGAATGTGAGATACCCTCTCTAAAGCTAGCCGTTGAACTCTTACCCAACACTTCTGCTGAAGAAGAACGTCTATTGTATCTGATGCAATTAAATGAAACTCAATGTGACACCACTCTAGTAATAGAAGCCCAGAAAAAACGTGTCAAGGCACAATATGACAAGCATGTCAAGCCTCGCATTTTCTCCAAAGGTGATCTTGTTCTTCTCTATGAAGAAGATTGAGATGTGTTAGGAGTTGGAAAATTCGAACCCATGTGGCGAGGTCCTTATATTGTTCGCAGTGTTTTGGAAAAAGGAGCATATGAGCTGGTAGATTACAATGGTATCCCTTTGAGTGAACCCAGGAATGGGTTGTACTTGAAGAAGTAATATGCATAAATTATCTGTGCACAAGTACTTGTATTTTATGTATCATACTTTGTGTGTGTTACTATGGTTTTCTCTTGACGTTATCTGGTCTCTGCCCTTATGTGACATTGTGTTTGATTTCCAGATGTCGAAGTCTTCGCTACTCTATATTGGCTTCGCTGATGGCGCTAGCTGTAGTACTCTGAACCTTGCTTCCACTGTGTGGGCAATCTATGCCCCAACAAACGAGCTTGTATCTTTACGAGGTGTGTGGCTCGACCGTGCAACCAACAACATTGCAGAGTATAGTGTCGTTATTGAATTGTTGGTTGATGCTATCTCGCTTGGAATTCGTCATTTGGTTGTGCAACTTGACTCGCAGCTTGTAGTACTACAGTTAAGTAATATCTACTCTATTCGAAGTTCTACTTTGTTTCGGGTGTATTTGAAAATTCACCTCTTGGAATGTTATTTTGATCACATTGAATATCAGTATATTCCTAGATGTCTTAATACATTAACAGATGCATTGGCTAATTATGTATTGGATAGACATTTGAACCATTTATAAATTAAACACATCAAAATTCACACAATATAAAGTAAACTGGTAGAAGCCATATGTATATATAACGATCAAAAGATTTTTTACAAAACGTTTGTCCGAAGACCAAAATATCAAAAATTGAAGCTTATAGCTTCTACAAAGTGACGTCATGGATGACGTTCACGGTAACACACGACTGCCCTAGCAACCCTACGGAGTAGTCGACTCATAGTTGTTGATACCCCTACAGTATGACACTGATCGCATCGTGGAACCTCTTCCAGAGTCATATCTGGAATGTCTGCAGTAAGGCCCTCTAGATTCTGTTCCACTACTTGATAATCCTCAGCATACCGTGGTGTTGTTGCTACCTCTCCTCACCATTGGATGAGAGAAGTGTCGGGAGGTATGTACAGTCCAACATTTGTGTTATCAACAAATGAATTTGTATTAGTCTTTGGATGAATGTATAAAACCAAAAACATTTGAATATGATAAAAATTCAAAAACATTTAAAAAGAGAAAATGTGTGTACTTCTTACCAAGGTCACCCCATTGAGTATCCTCTGGAAGTGTTAAATCCGGATCTCCTTGAAAATCCAACACGGCATATGTGTAGTCATCAACCATCAACATCTGGGTTTGAATCCAGTCAAAGAAAATATCATCGTACTTGACGATCGGTCCTACTACATGTCGGGCCATGAGCCGACACCATCTTAGCATCCTTGGATCCCTAGGACCCGATATGTTCCACTCAACCTGTAGTCTAAATACGGGGACCCTCTCAAGGAAGAAGGACACCAGCAAAGATCCATACCCAAATTGCTTCAGGTCACCTCGCCTACATTTGGTCAATTGCTTTTTGATACTACAAAGCACATCATCTGCCCAGTTGAATACTTGAGGCTTAGTACACTCGATGGCATATTGGAAGTAGCTCTGCAATGCCATATGAGGAGAATAACTTCCAACCATCCGAGCTATAGTGAAAATGATAGTACGACGGGTCAAGTCTTGTACCCCCCAAATAGCCACTTTTCTTTTTTTCCTTTCAGCCTCGGGTACACAGTATTGATTGCAGTACTCACTCATCTTTAGCCCACCACCTCTACTACCGGTCAGGATGACATAGTATCCACATCAGGACAATCCAGTCAAAAAGTATATGTCCTCAATGTCTATGGACAATGTGTGAGCTCCCACATGAAAAACCTGCTGATCTGGGTCCCACATACGGACCAGGTACTCTAGTAGTCTGACTTGGGCCCTCATGCCTAGGATGCGAAAGTATTTCAAGAGCCCACAATATCTCAATGCAGCTATGGTAGGAGGATGATTCTTGGCCATTGCATTATCCTATTCATGTTCCCTTTCATGCCACTCAAGCACCATGTTTATGGCCAATTATCTACACAAGGATCATAAAAGGAGGATTAATAAATTTTTCATGCTTTAGATCTTTTTCATTTGGCTAAAAATTTAAAAAAAAATTTGGCTTTGCGGTTCTCGCAGGTGCCCCATTTTCACAGTGTGAGAACCTTGTATATGTCTTAAGGATCACCTGTGAGAATGCATCATTTTCGCAGGTTCCGTATGGGCTGCCTGCGAGAATGACAGCATGCATATAGGGCCTAGAAAAACATCTTAAAAATGGAAATTTAACCAATGAAATGACAAAATGAAACCATGAAAATGTCAAGGATGAGGAGCTTACCTTAATGTTACAGAAATCTCACTGAATGGTCTCTCATAGCTCCCGCAAATTGACGTCGAACTCAGAGGGTAAAAGAGGGTAAAAGAAGGGTTTTTGAAGCTCAATAGTGAAAATGTAAAATGATGTGGTAAAAAAGAGTATTGACTCCTTTTATTGATTTTTACTATATCATTTTGGTTTTTTATGATTATTTGTTAATTAAACCCTAATTCCTAATGATATGTTGAGTGTAAAATCTTGCAGGTGTGATGACTTGAATGATCAAATATCGGGATATGGACATAGTTTTCTTTTTACATCATATGTTTCGATTGTTTTTTATGGTTTTTACATAAAACCTAGAGCATCGTTTTTGTCCGTTCTTGTGCTCGTAAATACATGAGAAAGTGGTCGAGCATAATTTTATCACTTTTTCGGGCTCACAAGGTTATACAAAAATGGAACCCCCCTGGAGTCCTCTTTAAGCTCTTTTCAGACTCTCTAAACATGAAAAGATCATTGAGCGACCTTGCTATTTTCACGCTCGATAAAGTATTTGAAATAAGCGTCTGGTGAGCGATAATTTATCTCTTTTTCGGTCTCATCCAGATGATATTACAAAAAAGGAACTGTGAGATTTCTCTTTTAAGTGTTTTTCCAAACTCTATAATCTTGAAAAACCTTTGAGTTTTCTATCTCTGGACTCGTTAAACAAACATTGACAGACCCGTGATGGGACCGAACCACTCCTTCTTAGGTTTCATTAAATATACTCTGAGAGACTCATCTGAAGGATGAGATTATATCAAAAAGCATATGTTATCCTCCTCAAGCTTGCGTAAAACTAAAGAGGTACTCGCCAGAAATGGTGGGGGGGAATTTGGGAAAGGGATATGTTTCATCTTTGTATTGATTGGCAGTAAGTGTCGCTCTTGAACATGACACCCCCTATTCATCGCATTTGAATAGGGTTTGGGAAATCCATTTGTCTCTCATTCAATTTGCTACAAGGTCATTCCTTGTGTCGTCTTTGAGCCAATGCTGCCAAATCATTGGTTGTGTCATTCATATGTTCAAGAAAATTCCATCTGAAACTTATATTGAGTCGGCCATCTGCAGTTATCCATTCTCTCCATGTTGGCCTTCCCTGTGTCCAGTCCAATTTTCAAAATGCTCTATTTCACCTTCAAATTCTGTTACTCATTTCGTGTCATTGATGGGGGATACATCAAGGCCCTCCTGTGACGAGTTTTGTTCTGTCGAATTCAAATCATTATCTGGAATCAAGACTTAGAAATTATTTGGTACCTTGGAACTTGCATGCCTCAATGGCAGGTTTCCTCGCTTTCGACAGTGGGTTTACATCATTGACCCCTAATCAAAATATTCCATCGGATGTTCGACATCAACTCATTTATTCACACTCGATGGATTGTACTATGGTACCTTAGGATTCATTGACATCAATGGTGATTTCCCTCACACTTGTTAACGGTTTCCTCAATGACTGGTAATCAAGTGGTTTCTACCATGTTCGACTTCAACACATGTAATCACATGGTTATATTTGTACTTTGGGCGATGAGATTGAAGACCCTAGATATCATCTTTGTGATCCAGGTTGCAATGGAGTATGTATAATTTGCGACACATAGATCCACTGTGTATGTCTCGTGGCTATGTCGTCTTGATTTGAAATTTCTCGCATAGATCCATAGTGTATTCAGGTGGCTATGCTATATTTTGATGGCATGGATCCATAGTGTATTATTGGTGGCCATGACCCATGTCTATAATGTCATCTGTCTATGATCTGAGTATGGGAATGCCTACCTCAGAATGGGTATATATGATATTTTTCATATGCTTGGGTGTTTGCAGGTTTCCGATTAGATGTGCTCCTGGTTCCCAACACACACATGCAGCTTACAAAGTCTATCGGTTGTCACTGGTTCCAACCACATACTTTGGGGGGAATTATGTTACCCATGATTTTGGTCATCATGATGATGTATTGATGATGGTGTACTCAGGCTCTTCATTAGAACTTTCTCCTGAGAAAAGTTACCTTTATCTCTTTCCAGAAATCACATTTTTTAGGACTGTTCGCAGGCTGCTAGTATATTTGCCTGCGAAAATGCATGATTATTGCAAGATACCTTAAGCCAAGGTGTGAGAAGTTCACACTGTGTTGAACTACTAAGGTGAAAACTCTTATTAAAGAAGGGAAAAAGATGAATTCTCGAAGCTTCTAGAAGGGAATCTTCTAGAAGGATGAGATGGCATTCAAATGGTTATCCTAGTACTAGATTCCTTGATATTTTGGGATCATTCTTATCCAAGTAACCAATTCATTCTCTCCTATATATTGAGTTAATTCTTATGGAAAAGGTTAAGCAAACAAGGTTAAGCAAGATTCATTGGAGAATTGGTGAAAGATTGTGTGAAGGACTGATGCTATAGTAGCTAAGAAACTCCAACAAGTTTATCAAAAGTGGTTGATCTTATTCATGAAAGTGAGCAAGTGTGTGTGTCGAATCCAAGGGACATTAAAAGGAAGTTTGCAACATCAAGGCTCAGGTTGTAATCTTTACTTTCCATCAATATGATATAGTAATATGTCCCTTTCCCTTAAAGCTAATTCCACTTTATTGTATAACTCCTTGATCATATACATAGATTGACTATTGAATAGATTGTGCTTTCTTCACTCTGGTTGGTTTGTGTTGTCTTGGTCTTGGATGCACAAGAGCACTGGAGTGAAGAAGGAGAAACAAAGACTATAGGAAGCGATTATAAGGTATGTAACTTGTTCTTGCCTCCTAATTCATTCAATAGTCAAAATCTAGGGAAAGAGTATTACTCTGTCTTGCTTTGTTCTAGATCCAGGTGGATCTAGGGAGATCGGTTTGTGTCCGCACTTACGGATTTATCCAATAACAAAAGGTTGTGTGTATACTGTGTGACTAACTTGCAGAGATGAGTGCAAGTGTTGTAAGTGATGAGTGCACAGATTGTAAGAAGGCTCTATGCTAGATCTACTCGGGGAAGGAGGAACTGGCGAGGTGCGCGCAGATCTCCTATCCTATGAGGAGTACAATTTTAAGCTCTGTGTTGCAATCAGATTGACCAAAGCTAATAAAGAAGAAGAAGACTTTGTGGACGTAGCCCCAGGGTGGGGGTGAACCATGATAAACCTATGTGTTGTGCTTGGTGCCTCGATCTAATGTGCTTGTCTCCTTCCATGTGTTGTTCTCTGATATGATTATGCTATGTGCTTTGCTATGATATACTTAGATAGATCTACTTTTCTTTATTTTTCTTAGATGTATGGATGTAGATCTGACATATATGAAAGTGTTGAGTGCTAGACCTATTTTTTTGTTGCTAAGTGCTAACTTAACCTAGATCTAAGTGAATGTTGTGGTGCTCTGCGCTATCTGTGGAGTTCCATGAGGGTTAAATACTAATGAATGATCTATGATAAAGTGTTTTCTAAGTGTTAGAATCACATATCTGTGTCCCAACTAAGGTTGCAGACACCTGAGTCCTACAACCACACATGCCTCTACCTCGGGTGAGACTTCATCTGCTTCGCAAGGTGTTGCCAAAAGGGCCGGTAGTTAGGGATTTATTGGTGCGTTGAACGCTGGGTTTGCCCCTGTGCTGGTAATAGGGGATACATCAAGGCCATCCTGTGATGAATCACTTCCTATCGATGAAAATCATTATCTAGGTTTCCTCTCTTTTGATAGGGGGTTTACATCATTGACCTTTGATAACAAGATTTCATCAGATGTTTGGATTCAACTCATTAATTCACATTTGAAGGAATGTACTAGAGTACCTTGGGGGTCATTGGGATTAATGGTGATTTCCCTCACACTTGTTAACGGTATACATCAATGACCAGTAATCAAGTGGTTTATACCATGTTTGACATCAAGACATTTATTCGCATAGTTATAATCGTACTTCAAAATCGAGGACGAGATGGAGACCTTGGGGAACTTCCTTTGAATATTTATTTCCCCAGGCTGCGATGGAAAGTAATAGATTAATGTTGTCACATAAGATCCACAATATATTGGTCTGTGGCTATGTTTCTACTATAATTTATAGATCCACAGTGTATATTCTTGTGGCTATAAATCCATTAAAATCATGGCGATTGTTGGATTACTGAGAGGGTGGTGAATCAATAATAGAGAAATTTAATCATTTTTAACCACAAAATGTAAGTGTTATATCAATTTAGCATTGTCATCCAATATTTTTAGATTAAATAACAATGAACAAATGAGAAATCATACACATACACAATACACCAATGTTTTTACGTGGAAACCCAAAGCGGGTGAAAAATACAGAATGAGTTTTCTTATATGTCTTTAAGAATTACATTCATTGGAAGCACCAAATTCCTTTGTTTTCTAGCTACAACTGGAAGGAGGTTCCAACCCCCTAGTTTCTCAGGCTACAACTTGAGGGAAGCTCCAACTCCCCAATTCTCTGGCTACAACCAAAAGGAGGCTACAACCCCCAATGTTCTCTGGATACAACCGGAAGGTGGCCACAACCACCTGTCCTTTCCCTGTCCAACCACCATGTCATAGAAGTAGAATGATGGAACCACTATCACACTATCACTGTGATATATACTGTTGTAAACATATACCAATCAAATTGCACCAAACAACCTGTAACACCCTGTACCAAACAACCTGTAATCAACCTATACCATAAACAAGGGCATGAACCATGGACCAACATGTACCTCAACCTATACCCTCAATGAGTGCATCAACCATGCACAAAATATGTACCAATAATGCATCAAATACACATAAACTATGGCTCATCAAGATATACCAACATCATCAACTATACACCTCATGTATGTGCCAACTCATCAACTACTTGTCTCAACCATGTANNNNCATCAACTACTTGTCTCAACCATGTACCCAACATGTACCTCAACCAAAAGAACTCGTCAATTTCATCATCCAAATATGATTTTTAACTCTGTAATAGACCTAGTGTATATGATTACATACCTGCAAACCTTCCTTAACAAGAGACTATCATTTTCATCAAATTTTACTTTAGCCTCACATGACTAGTTTTGGATTATTCAACAACCCTAACTTGAAATAGTCATAACTATGTACCTGTAATGAATAAAGGTCTAAAAATAGTACAAAATATTCTTCAATGTGTTTTCTACAATTTCTCTAGGTTTCACTTCTTGGAACCTCCCAGAAAAGGAGTTATAGCAAAAATGGCATACCTTGCTAAATTTTGGATTATTCTAGAGAGCGAAATTGTAGAGTGTGCCCCACACAGAATATTTGGTGTATGGATCTGAAAATGGTACACATAATACTACATATTATACTCTAAATAATTCATTTAGTCTTACTGAATTTGGATTTGTTATGAAGAATTAATGACGTTTTTACCTGAAACACCTATTTTAGACTAGTTTCAGGACTAGCCACAAACCCTATTTTCCATGGACTGTAACTCCAAAACTACAACAAGCCACAAGCTAAAATTTTATCACAGCTACTTGGATATGTTTCCTCAATGGCCTCTAGATTTCACAATCTGAATAATTCTAGAAAAAAATTAATTCGAAAATGGTGAGATGACTTGTAAATAACATACCTTAGAAAGCATCATCAAAAGAATTTATCCCCCTTTGAATTTCGGCCTTCTTTACTTCACCTTCCCTCTGAAATTCACCTTAGATATCCTTTGGTTACCTCAGTCACTTTTAGATATTCAATATGCTCAAGTGTTATTAAATGAGAGACCCTTTCCTCTTATTTATACTTTTATGTATCTTCCTGAAGGGGTTACCTTCTAACCATATTAAACCACTTTCCTTATTTTAGGGCTAACCCACTTCTAACAACTTGTCCACGTAGTAATTTCTCCATTAAATTTATTATTTAAATAATTTCTTTTGTATCCACTTTGACTTATAGTACACTCATCACTTCACTTTATTATCTAAATAATTTCTTCTTTGCAACCACTTTGACTACTTTGACCTTTTGGGGCTTCTAGATGACTCATGAGGGTTCTTCAACTTCACATGGCCATAACTCTATAACCATGAGGAGTTATGTGACGTTACACATACCATTGGAAATGGAATGACATGTACTATCCATATAGAATAGTCTTACCTTCAAATATTTTAAAAGTCATACCATTATACATCAAACAAACTTGGGTCCATTACCCAAACCTTTGTGCTACCGAAATTCGCTACCAGACTTTCTTCAAGGGTTGAAATCAATGACAACCAACCCAAATAATAAAAAATTTCCCCCTTTGGCATTGATGGCAATACTGAAGTCATATCACTCATTCTCCTCCTGGAACCATGCCTATGTGCTCTTTCTCCAAGCATTTACCTTTGCATTTTATAAATCACTCCCCCTTTGTCATCAATGGAAAAGGTATCTTTCCATCCGAGGCCACTCCCCCTGACTGAACTCTTCCCGAAACAGATCTCCCAACATGAACTATCGTCTTTACGGTGCTTCCTTGTGTAAATATAAGACATATAAGATAAGCATTCAAAATCATTCATTTTGGAGTATAAATTACTCCGAGTCTCTAGCGAAGATACTCAAAGGATTTCCGTGGAAGTGGTTTTGTAAAGATATCTGCCACTTGTTCTTTTATGCCCACATATTCAACTCTAATGTTATTCTCTGCAACATGTTCCCGTAGAAAGTGATACTTTATTGGAATGTTCTTTGTAGTGGAGTGCATCAATGGGTTCTTTGAGATACTGATGGCACTTTTATTATCACAATAGATTGGAATGGGCTCATCATACTCAACCTGTATATCTGTCAAAGTTTGGTTCATCCATAGAACCTGAGTACAACATCCTGCTGCTGCAATATACTCTACTTCGGCCGTAGATAAAGATATTGATGATTTTTTCTTGCTTAGCCAAGATACAAAAAACTCACCCAAGTAGAACATTGCTACACCGGTGCTTCATTGGTCATCAATGCAACCTGCCCAATCTACATCTATGTAGGAAATAAGTGATAGATCCTTTCCTTTTCGATACCATAATCCAAACTCTTATGTTCCTTTGAGATATCTGAAAATCCTCTTCACTGCTAATACATGTGATTCCTTTGGTGTTGCTTGAAATCATGCCACCTGTCCATCTACCTGCATTACATCTAGTCTGGATGCTATCACATATAGTAAGCTGCCAATCATTGACCTGTATTGTCTTTGGTCTATAGACTTTGAATCATCATCTTTTCTCAACTTGCAACTGGTTTGCATAGGAGTGGTAACTGGTTTGCAATATTCCATTCCAAACCTCTTTAGCATTTATTTGATATACTTACTTTGAGAAATAAAAATTCCTTGGTTGCTTTGACATATCCAAAGACCCAAAAAGAAAGATAGTTCTCCAAATAATGAAATTTCAAATTCATTCTACATATCCTTTGCAAATTTCTGGCTTAACCTATCATCATTACTTCCAAACATAACATCATCAACATAAACTTCAATTAATAAAATACTATCTTGAGTTACCTTGATGTAGAGGTTGTTGTTTGCACTTCCTTTTTTGAACCCTACCTGTTGTAGATATTTATCTAGTCTACAGTTGTTATTGGATAAATCGGTAGGTGCATAAACTAACAGATCTCCCTAGATCCACCTGGATCTAGAACAAAACAGGACAAGACATGACTCTTTCCCTAAGTTGCAGTCATTGAATCTACTACTAAGAGGGAATGAGTGAAATACCTTTATATCACTTCCTTAGGTCTCTGTTGTTCCCTCTTCGCTCTAGTGCTCTTATGAAATTAGGTCTGAGAAAACACAAGCCAACCAAAGTGAAGATAGCAAAGTATATTCAATGTCAACCTATGCATATGATCAAGGAGTTATGCAATAAAATAAGAGTGATTTTATGGGAAAGGGACATGCCGTTGTATTATATTAAATGAAAGTAGAAGATACAATCAGATTGCCTTGATGTCACAAGCTTCCTTTCAGTGACCCTTGGTTCCAACACACACACTTTCTCTACACTTGCATGAAGAATATCCAATACAACTTGATAGACCAAATAGAGTCTTCAAGCTTCTATCCAAGCAGAGTTCTTCACACAATTCTTTCACCAATTCTTCATTCAATCTTGCTTAACCTTTTCCATGAGAAACCTTTCAATATATAGGAGAAGGAGAGATGGTTAAATGGATGAGGATGATCCCACTAAAGATGAGAAGTCAGTAGGATGCCAACCATGCGAATGCCAACTCATTTTCTAGAAGATTCCCTTCTAGAACCTTCGTGACCTCTTCTCTTTTCCAATCTTTGAAATAGGTTCACACCCTACCCATAGAGCAGACTGCGAATAGTTAGCACCCTAAGTCTTAGTTTTCTATGAGAATGAAGGATTTTCTCACTTTGTAATATAGGCAGCCTGCGAACTCATCTTAAAAATGTGTTTTTTGGAAGGAGACAGGAGTCACTTTTCTCAGGCAAAAAGTCCTCATGGGAGCCTGAATACATCACTTATAGAGACATCACCAGAGTGACCAAAATCATGTGTAACAAAAGTACTATGCTCTATGAGCCTGTTTCAGACCATACAAGGCCTATTTCAATTTGCACATGCAATCTGCGTTCTCTAAAAATTGAAATCCTTATGTTTGTTCGATGTAGACTTATTCTTCAAGTTCCCCATTCAGAAAATTTGATTTCACATCCATCTAATACACTTTAATATTTTTGGAGCATGCATAAGCTAAGAGAAATCAAATTGCTTCCATTCTAGCAACTGGGGAAAATGTCTCTTCAAATTCGATTCCTTCAACCTATGTGTATCATTTACATACCAATCTAGCTTTGTTCCTTGTAACATGTCCATATTCATTCAATTTATTTTTGAAAACCCACTTTGTGCCAATCACATTCTTATTCTTTGGTCTTGGAACCAATTCTCAGGTGTCATTTTTCTCTATTTAATCCAATTCTTCATCCATGGCCTTATTCTAGTATTCATTCTTCATGGCCTCTTCAAAACTGTTTGGTTCAATCGTAGATAAGAGTGCTAGGTGCATTTGTTCTGGTGAACGTATTCTTCTTCTAGTCTCAACTCCTACATCCTTATTTTCGATAATCTGATCTAAAAGATGATTCTTTTGTACTTGTTTTCTAGGTGTCTTTGGAGGCACTTGTTGAACTTGCTCTTCTACTTCTATCTCATCTTCTTCATCTTCTTCTTCTACTTCTTCTTCATAAAGTTGTTCCATTGATTCATTTTCTTCTTCCTTTGATATTCATCCACCTATTTCATCAATTGTTACATTGATTATTTCCACAAATTTGTTCAATCTCAGATTGTAACACTTTGATGCTTTCCTTGTACTTGAGTAACCAACAAGTACTCATTTTTTCCACACGAGAGTCAAACTTTCCCATTCTTCCATCTTCTCTTTTGATGTAGCATTTTCTTCCAAATACTCTAAAGTGCTTCACATTTGTTGGTGTTATTCTTGAGTTTATACTTTAAGGCTCTAAAGTATACCATCAAGGCATCCAAAAAAAGGTAGAGATAATTAATCGGTAAAAAGAAAAAGTTTAAAGGAAACTGAGATCATGGTTGATTCCTTAATTGTCTCTGTCTAGCTTCCCATTGTTCTTGAATGCTAATATCCCTTTCAATTGCAGCCCATGATCTTTCAAGTTCTACCCATGTATCTGTTGTTTGTAAGATGGTATTGAATATGTTTAACGCAATGCTTGTTTGGTCTGATAGACCGGGTTATATATTGGGTTGTTTGGTAATTGGAATAGTCATGAAAACTGAGGGTTTCTTTTTTGTAAATCAAGAATATTTTCAAGGGTCGCAAATTTCTGGTTCAAAATTATAAAAATAGAACTTCCAAATTATGAATTAATAGTATAACAGAAATAAAGGCCTTTTCTAGTATCTGAGTCAAATTTTGAAGGAGACAGTGGACGGAATGAAGAAAAAGGAAACATGTAGTTGTATAACAAAAATGAGGCATCAATTTAAGAAGAATCTAATTTTAAGTAAATACAAGAAAACGGGTAATAACTTTGCAGAAGCATACAGTTTCAGAGTCCTAAAAAGTTCATAGGTCTTATATCCGCTGAAAGCTGATATAGAGAAAAAACTGTAAACGATTAGATAATCTGACTGTTTTAATTATTATAATAGAAATTACCATATGAAACACTTCAAACGAAAGTATGGAATAAAAAATAGAATGACAGAGAAACACATAACTCAGGCTTGACCAGATCTGGAATCTTCAATCTATATTGTATTAATTCAGGAAAAATGAAGTGATCTCTTTACAATCCCTCTAGAAAAAATCCCTTTCTTAGTCTTCAAAAATTACATTTATACAAAAACCACCAATCTTAGGACAGTTGGTGAGCTCCTAATTCTTAGAGACTAACTATTTGTTAAAAAGTAGATCCAAAACTATTTTCATGATTTTCTTCATTTTTCCATTTTCTGGGAAGTAAAAGCCCTTCCAAATAATGCTCTTACTTTGCCGATGACTCTCCTTCTTTTGATTTGCTACATTTAATACATTTCTCCAGGAACTGTGTAAAATTTATAGGGGGTTCTGGACTCATCGGAATATCAACTTTGTCTAAAGCCCAACTGACCATGTCATTGTACGGCATGAGCCATGGGCGTGTTGCAATTTTGTGAAGCTCTGATTCTTCTATGTCTCGAAGGTGATTCTCATAATCACTAGGGGGATTTTTTATCTCGCAGTTAAGGTAATATTGAAGTTAAGGTTTAACTTCAATATTGAGTCATGACTTCATGTTTCAGGGTTTCGGGGATCGCGGTTACATGAGGTACGTCAACACCAAACCCCAAATCCTGAAATCACGTTGAGAACAATTTTAAATTAATTGGGATTAAGACCGATTTTCACTTCTTTCGGGAAATCGGGAATCGGGATTTCGCAATTCAAAGTGTATTGAAGAAATATTGTTCTGAGTAAACCCCGAATCCTGAAAGCTTAAAAATATGGTTAATTAACTCCTTTAGGGTTTTTAAATTATCGCAATTTAAAGTACTTTATGGACGTGCGTCTAGACTTTAATAACATTTGAGCTTCTTGTCTTTAGTTATAATGAAGACATGAAATCAATTCAGGACTTCGGAATCAGTCTTTTGGACTAATAGTGAGGATTATACCTTACAAAAAAAATGAATCCAGAAAGAGAAAAGTTTTAGTTTTAAAGGTGAATTTTTTTCAAACCTAGCTTCAACAATTGGCATGCCTTTCCATAGCTCGTAGGGAGTTTTTTCATTGTTGTTTTTTAGCATTACTCTGTTTTGAATGTGAACTGTTGTATGCACTGCATGTGTCCAAAACATATCTGTCAATTTGGAATCCATTAGCATTGTTCAAGCCATTTCCTGTGTAATTAACATCCATAATGTTCCTTTTTCTCTAAATCACTCTCTGAACCAATCTATGAATCCATGATCTCTTCCACTTTCATATATATGTCCAAACCTGCTAAGTGTTCTTACAAATCCATCTATGTCCATAATGTCCAAGTCTCTACTGCACAACTATCCATAATGCTAACCCATTTATTACTATACTATCATGAAGCCTTCACTACTACAACTATCAAACTGTACTTCTGCTAACTGACTAATCTGGATCTATCTACTCAAACTCTGCAAGTTGCTTGAAGGATGGTTCTTTGGTCTATCATAACTATCGCATAGACTCCCCCTGTGTAATATTCATGTTACTCGGGAGTCTCTAAGCTGTATGGATCAAAACAGTTCCTTCTCTGATGTGTATTCATCATCATATTCATTGGTAGATTCATCATCTCTCTAAGCTCTGACTTCTTTAATTATGTCTGTGGATTCATCTTTCACTACAATGCCTAAAAGTACAATCTCTTGAACTTGTTCCTTATTTACATGTCCTTCTTTTCTTTCAGTTATTTTCCAAACCTTTTTGTATCTGACATCTTTCTTTTTCTCTGTAGAATTTTCTTTATCTCATTTTATTTCCAATCTTGCAATCTCTGGGACCTGGTCTTTGTTCACTTGTTCTTCATGCTTTCTTATCCATACTTTCTTATATCTGATATCAATGTTCTCTTTCATGGAAGTTTCAATCATTCTTCTACAATAACTAGCTACATGTCCATAGTTATGACATTTGTAACATTCAATGTTACGTGGGCCCACATAGGCATTTCTTGCTTGAACATTTATTTTATAATCCCTGCAATCTGTAACCTTATGTCCAAAATTAGTACAATAAAGATAATGAACATAAAAGAAATTTTCATACCTAGGAGTGAATGATTTTTTGTGTGGTGTAGTCATTCTGAATTTCTTCCTTGACTGATCATGATCGTGATTGAAGCTTCTTTGTGGCTTGAACATGGATGGTTTTCTTGAATATGTATCTTCAATAGTTTTCTTAGATTCTAGTTGACCATGATTCCTTCCTTTGAGTACTTCTGCATAAATCTTTCTATTTTCTTCATTACCTAGAGTACTTCTCTTCATTCTCTATGACTGATGTGGATGTTTCTGTCTCTTCAAAGTTCTTATTGAGCTTGATGATTTTACTTCTCAATGTGACAACTTCTTCTTCAAGATTTTCAACCTCTTCTCATTTCTTCATTATCTGAGACTTCATGACTTATTTTGTTCTTTTCTCTTCTTCAAGATGGATTTTTAATGTGATTGTTTCTTCTTCAAGTCCTTTCTCTTCTTGACCAAACTCTACCTCAAGCTAGTTTAGATCGTTAGTTCTTTCCTTAAGATGACCTGTCAATATATTGTCTCTCATTTTTGCGTCTTCCTTCTGTGCTGCTATGTTGGCTTCAAAATTCTTCTTTTGATATTCAAGATTTTCTTCGATCTTTCTAGCTTCTTCTAGTTGAGTTCTTAAGTTCTCGATGACCTGTTGGGATTCTTCAAAAATGTGAACACTTTCCTTTTGTTTCATCAATTCTTTCTTGAGTGATTTGTTTTCTTCTCTTTATTTTCTTAGTTCATCTAGAGCACTAATCAATTCTGCTTCATAATTGTCTTCTTTTTTAATTAGTTTTTTTTGTCTCATTTCCTTCACAGAATTCTATTTCAAGATGTCCTCGTTTTTCACAATTAAAGAAAAACAACATACCTTTGTTGATTATGTACTCTTCATCTTTTGAATCTGTTTGACATGGTAGAACATATTTCTTCTTGATATGTACATGCATCTTCTTTGGCATTTTCTGAATCTGCGATGGGTGAATAATATATGTCATGTAAATTATTCCAAAGTTCTTTAGCTGATGAAAATTTATGAACCTTTTCTCTTATCGGATTAGGTAATCCTTCCCAGATGAAATCCATTTCTATTTTGTTATTCTTCTTCAATTCCTTCTTGGCTACAGTCTTTGCCCTTTTTGAACTATCATATCCGGTAATGACTAATAGCCAAATATAATGCCCCTGTGCCTGTAAAATTACTTTCGTGCTTCTGCTCCATATCTCATACTTTAACCCATTCAGACCATTAAACAGTGGTACTCCATTCTCAGAATAATCCATGATCTCCTTCCAGTGTTTAAACTAATTTCTTAAGGAACCCGCTCTGATACTAATTGTTGGATTACTAAGAGGGGGGGTGATTAGTAATAGAGAAATTTAATCCTTTTTAACCATAAAATGCAAGTGTTATATCAATGTAGCATTATCATCCAATATTTTCAAAGTAAATAAAAAATGAACAAATGAGCAATCATACACATACATAGTACACCAGTGTTTTTACGTGGAAACCCAAAGTGGAAAGAAACCACATAACACTTTTTCTTATATGTCTTTAAGAATTACATTCATTGGAAGCACCAAATTCCTTTGTTTTCTAGCTGCAACTGGAAGGAGGCTCCAACCCCCTAGTTTCTCAGGCTACAACTTGAGGGAAGCTCCAACTCCCCAATTCTTTGGCTACAACTAGAAGGAGGCTACAACCCCCTATGTTCTTCAGCTATAACCGGAAGGTGGCTGCAACCACTTGTCCTTGCCCCATCCAACCACCTTGTCGTAGAAGTATATTGATGGAACCACTGTTACACTATCACTGTGAGATATACTGCTGTAAACTTGTACTAATCAACCTGCACCAAACAACCTATAATCAACCTTCACCATAAATAAGTGCATCAACCATGCACCAACCAATACTTCAACCTGTACCATCAACGAGTGAATCAACCATGCACCAAATATGTACCAATCATGCATCAAATACACATAAACTATGACTCATCAATATGTACCAACATCATCAACTATACACCTCATGTTACTTGTCTCAACCATGTATTCAACATGTACATCAACCAAAATCAGTCATCAATTTCATCATCCAAATCTGATTTGTAACTCTGTAATAGACCTGGTGTATATGATCACATACCTTCAAACCTTCCTTAACTTTAAAAACAAGAGACTAGCATTTTCATCAAACTTTACTTTAGTCTCACATGACTAATTTTGTATTAGTCAACAACCATAACCTGAAATAATCATAACTATGTACCTGTAATGAATAAAGATCTGAAAATATTACACAATGTTCTTCAGTTTCTTTTATGCAATTCCTCCATGTTTCACTACTTGGAACCTCTCAGAAAAGGAGTTATAGCAAAAATGGCATACCTTGTTGAATTCTGGCTTATTCTAGAGAGAAAACTTGTAGAGCGTTCCTTGCACGAAATATTTGTTGTATGGATATAAAAATGGTATACAGAATAATATAGACTGTACTCTAACCAATACATTTGTTCTTACTGAATTTGGATCTAATATGAAGAATTTATGACATTTTTACCTAAAACACTTGTTTTAGACTAGTTTCAGGACTATCCACAACCTTATTTTCCACGCAGTGTAACTCCAAAAATACAACGACCCACAAGATGAAATTTTTATCACAACTACTTGGATATGTTTCCTCAATGACCTCCAGATTTTGCAGTCTGAATCATTATAGAAAAAATGTTATTTCGAAAATGGTGAGATGACCTATAAATAACATACCTTAGAAAGCATCATCAAAAGAATTTATCCTCCCTTGAATTTTGGTCTTCTTTACTTCACCTTCCCTCTGAAATTTGTCTTAGATATCCTTTGGCTACCTCAGTCACTTGTAGATATTCAATATTCTCAAGTGTAATTAAATGAGATACCCTTGCCATTTATTTATACTTTTATGTAGCTTCCTCGAGGGGTTACCTTGTAACCATCTTAAACCACTTTCCTTATTTTAGGGATAACCCACTTCTAACCACTTGTCCACTTAGTAATTTCCCCATTAACTTTATTATTTAAATAATTTCTTGTGTATCCACTTTGACTTATA
>CBVK0100895017.1:0-13550 GCA_900067695.1 Picea abies
TAATAGTTGCATTGTATCTAATCAGTTATTGTATTTTCTCAACGCTGAATGATTTGGAATTGGAAGATCCAATCGAGTCACCCTTCAGTTCCCCAAATCTATGAACCAAGAGGATCTTGTATTCTAAGTTTTTCTTCCTCAAGCTGCTGAAAGGCCTGATGCCCAAGGCAGTCTTGCTCACTCATCTCACCAAGTCTTCCATCTTCTCATTTTACAATCAACTCACTGACGGAAGTTAGATCAAGGCCTCTTTTGTCTTTTTACATACCAGGCCTGGTTCCCTGAGTTAGAGCGATATCTTCCTGGGTCTCTACCCATTTGATCACCCCATTAAATTTATTAGTGACATAAACTGATGGGCGTTGGGATCTGCTTTTGTCGCAATCCAGGAGTGACTTCTAACGCTAACATTTCTGGTGTCGTTTCCAGGGACGAAGTTGAATATTTTCCCTATGATTGAACGACAACGATTAACTGATTCTGAAGGTGCATCAGATATCATAACTATTGAGATTGTTACTGTGCACCTGGCGACTCCACTGATGTGACTCTGCTGGGCGACTCCATTGATGCGAACCCATTAGTGACTCCATTGTTTCAGTCGTGGCTTCTAGAGGCAGACACACAAGGTCTACTCCTCAGCTGCCCTTAGCGCCACTTGAAGCTTACCCAGAGAATATTATCAAAAAGGGAATGTCCTCTGAAGGTGGTACTTCTACTGCTAAACCAGGTATTTCTGATGATTTTCATGATTTTATAGAAACTCCAACCCCTTCATTTCGTCCTGTTTTATTACCTTCTTTCGGATTTTCCAATATTCTGAATTTTGGGAGTGTTCCTGCTAGATTTTCTCCTCCTAGTCTCGAATTAGTAGGAGAAACTCTTGTCACTACCCTCTCCCCCGTGGTGGTACCCTGGTTCATACCTAGTGCCTCTGAATATTCTCCTACCCTGGGTTTTACCACCCCTCCTCCTATTACTATTGTTGTTGAAGGAAGGGAAATTTTTGTTCCTTTTAGACCGCAAGCCTGTTCTCCAGATTTGCTGCAGTTCCCCTCCCATTCTGTAGGCTCAGCTCCTATCTTTCCGCTTCAAACCTCATCTCTTCCTAGTTCTCCCACACCCGTTATTCTTATGGCTGGTGCTAATCCCCCTCTAAACATAATGGATTCCATAGTAGCTGCCAGATATGCCCCCTTAATCCTACCCCAACCTATGAATCCTCTCCCTACTGGAGATTACCTGAAATATATGCCCAAGTTCACTGGGGAAGAGGACATAACTGCGGAAGAGCACCTAGATTCTTTCTACTGTTACACAAACAACCTGAACATTGAAAATGAATATGTCTGGATGAGAGTCTTCGTCTAGAGCCTAGATGGCGAGGTGAGGAAATGGTTTAGGAGATTGGCCCCCAGATCTATTGTTGGGATTGAAGCTCTAGATAGTGCTTTCTTGAGGTAATGGGGAGATAAAAAGGATTTCATGTATTACATGACAAAGTTCGGGTCCTTGAAGAAAATGGGAGGAGAGTCTGTCTCTCACTTCTCCAAAAGATTCAATAAGATGTATAACAAGATCCCTGCTGAGATAAAACCCACAGAAGCATCTGCCAAAATTTCTTATGCTAGTGCATTCGACCCTAACTTATGCCTTTTATTGGGAGAGAGAAGAGCTACCTCCATAGCTCAAATGAAAGATGCATCCATAGAGGTGGAATCTAATGTATTGGAAGTTGAAAGACTGAGAAATAAGACTGATGTAGATAGGAGAAAGGGAAGATTTGAAGCCTCAACTTCTGGCCCCTCTGTGCCTCACCCTCAAGTGGATGAATTGACCAAGATAGTGAAGTCTCTGTCTGCAGAGATGGATAAAATGAAGGTGGAGGGGAAGAAAACATACATAAATCCTTAAAATGCTGAAAACAAAGGAAGCTTCAGGAGGCCAAACAATATTTCTCCCCAAACTATGCAGAGAGACCAGAGAGTAAGAGATAGAGAAGACCAGAAGATTTAGGCCCCTCTTCAAAATAATTTTGTGGTTGATGAGGAAGAAGGGGAAACAGACGGGCTTGATCTTGAAATCCACTGCTTCGGAGATACTTCTCCTTTTCCTCATCTCACTCAATCAGCATACGAGGAATCTCTCATGGACAATCAGCTAAATGAACTTTGCAAGGGAGACAAGGCTAGCAGTAGCCAAAGCAGGTATAACCTGAGGTCCAGGAAAAAGATAGGGGCACCTGATGTTCCTGAACAATTCACTAGAATAGAGAAGCCTGCTAATGAAGTAACAGAAAGAAACAAAGGTAAGATGGCCCAACCTTTCTCTCCAATGGTCCAGATTCATGTTCTTGAAGTAAGGGAAATCCCAAAGCTTACATCTTCTTTTAACTTTGAGCATGAAATCCAAAAAATTAGAATCCCTGTGCCCCTCTCCAAACTGATCAAACATGAAGTGTTCAAAAAACGCCTCTTCGAGCTATTACAGTCTGAAGCATCATGCCTTCCCATAGACTCAATCAATTTGCAAGATGAAAAGCCTACAGTCATCCTAGGTCCTATGGTAGAAGACAAAAATGATTCATCCCCTCCCTTCTATACATCCTTGAACATACATGACAAGGTACTGCACAACTGTTTAATGGATTCAGGGGCTTCCCACAACCTCATGCCCAAAACTGTCATGGTATAATTAGGACTAGAAGTCACCAGAGCCTATCATGACCTCTATTCTTTTGACTCTAGGAAAGTTCAATGTCTAGGAGTCATCAAAGACCTGGTTGTGACCTTGTTTCAGTTGCCCATGAAAAGTGTGGTCATGGACATTGTGGTGGCTGATGTCCCCCCCAAGTTTGGTATGTTGTTATCAAGATCTTGGATAAAAAGACTGGGGGGAACCCTGTAGATGGACCTAACCTATGCTACTATTCCAGTGTTTGGAGGAGAACATAGGAGACTATACAGAGAAGCCAAGCTGGCCTACATAATCAGTGACGAAGCCAATCCTACCAACCATCCTTTATTTTCCCTTGACACTAATTTAGGTTCCAGTTTACTGCAACTCACTAATTCTCCCGAGCCTCTTCTAAAGCTCAGAAAGCATCCCACCACTTCTCATGAATTTTCTCCCCCCATCACCTCTGTATGGAAAATGTTTTTTGATGGAGCCTCTTCCGGGCAAGGCGCTGGTGCCGGAGTATTTTTTGTGTCACCTGCTTAGGGAACCATATCTCTATCATACAAGCTAGAGTTTGAAACAACCAACAATGTGGCAGAATATGAAGCTCTTGTTCTAGGTTTAAGAGCTGCAAAGGAAATGGGAATTCAGGAGGTAGCAGTGTTCAGAGATGTAGAATTGATAGTCCAGCAGATCAGAAACACTTATCAGGCCAAGCATCCTCGACTCAGGAGTTACAGAAGTAGGTATGGGACCTAATCGATAGTTTCTTCTCAACATTTAGCATTTCTTTCTTTCCAAGAGAGAAGAACACAGTGGTAGATTATTTGGCTACATCATCAAGCAATTTCAAAGTGCCCTTGCCACCCAAATTCATATATGATGTAGAAGTAAAATACAAGCCCTCCATACCTGACAATGTCAAACATTGGAAGGTGTTCGAGGACGATCTTGAGATCAAAATATTCTTGGAGACTGTTGAAGAATTTTCAGCGATGCATATTGATCAAGACTCTGTTTCTGAAGCAAATCTTGATGATGGTAATTTTCTGAGTGAGATTGCATAGTGTGACATTGTGCACCTGCCCAACAATCATATTCCAAGGGGATTGGTTCCTTTGGAAAGGCTTTTTGATAGAAATGAAGTGGCATTAAATGGGAAAATCTCAGATGATGATGCTGATACAACTCAGTGAAAGATTGGCACTGAGAATGAACCCAAGTTTGTTAAATTGTCAAGAAGTCTGACAAAGGAGCAGAGGGCTAAATACGCTGAGTTATTGAGGGAGTTTTCTGATGTTTTCACCTGGACCTATGAAGATCTCAAAACTTATGACACTTCTGTCATTGAGCATAAAATCCCATTGAAAAAGGAGGCAAAGACATTTAGGCAGAAGCTAAGACAGATCAATCCTATGTTGCTGCCTATCATGGAGAGAGAAGTGAAGAAGCTGCTACATGCCCAGATTATCGTGCCATTGAGATATTCATAGTGGGTGGCCAACTTGGTCCCAGTAAGGAAGAAGGATGGAGAAATCAGACTCTGTGTGGATTTTAGGAACCTGAATAGGAGCTCATGGAAGGACAATTACCCCTTACCAAAACTGGAACATATATTGCAGAGGGTAACAGGAGCATCTAGGATTTCCATGATTGATGGCTTCTCTGGCTACAATAAAATCTCTATTCTGCCCGAGGACAGGGAAAAGACAACATTTACCACTCCATGGGGCACATTCATGTATGCTAAAATGCCTTTTAGATTGATGAATGCAGGGGCAACGTTTCAGCATGCCATGGGCATAGATTTCATTGGGGAAAAAGATAAGTTTGTGGTCATCTATCTGGACGACATAACAGTCTTTTCCAAATCTGATAAAGAACATTGTTGTCATCTCAGGAAGGTTTTTCTGAAATGTAGGAGTTTTGGCTTTTCATTGAATCCCAAAAAATCTATGTTTTCCATGAAGGAGGGAAAGTTACTGGGCCACATAGTATCAGTAGAAGGAGTCAAAATTGATCCTAGCAGAGTTGAAGCCATCCAAGCCTTGTCGATCCCAAGATCCAGGAAAGAAGTCCAGTCTTTCCTTGGTAAGATTAATTTTCTAAGGAGGTTTGTTTCTAACTTTGTTGAGGTGGTAAAGCTTATAACAACCATGTTGATAAAGGAAAATGAAGTGAGGTGGACCTATGAATCTCGAAATTCCTTTGAGTAGATAAAGAAAACCTTGACTGAAGCTCTGGTTGTGCTTATCAGTCCTGATTACTCAAAAGATTTCCTTATTTTCTCCTTTGCCTCATCTAACACAGTGGTTGTTGTTTTATTACAGACAAATGAGGCCAGGCTAGAGTAGCCTATTGCCTATTTTAGGAGAGCACTAAGGGATGCCGAGGTCAGGTACGACATTATGGATAAGTAGGCCTATGCCCTAGTAAAGGCTCTCAAAGACTTTAGAACCTATGTCCTGCAGTCAAAAATCATTTTCTATGTCCCCTCAGCTGTTGTTAAGGACATTCTTATTCAACTTGATATAGACAGGAGGAGGAGTAAATGGATAGCCAAGATCCTTGAGTTTGATTTGGAAATAAGGCCTACCAAATTAATCAAAGGTCAAGGTTTAGCCAAGCTGTTGGCTGAAGAAAATTGCAAAGCTTTGGGGGTAAGTTTCATCAATGAATGCTCAAAAAATCTGTAGAATCAGCTGTCTGATGTAGACCCTCAAGAAGAACCCCTATTGGCTCGATGTCCTTGGTATAAGGAGGTCATATATTTTCTGCAAGAGTTGCGGCCTCCAAATGGCTTAAAAAGAAATAAGGCAAGAGCTTTGAAGCTCAAAGCAGTCAAATATTGCCTTGTCGATCAAGTTTTATATTGGAAAGACCCCTTGGGGGTGCTTTTAAAATGTATGAATCCACAAGAGGTTGAAAGGATCATTGCTGAATTTCACAACAACCTATGTGGAGGGCACCATTTCTAGAAGACCACATCCTACAAAATCCTCGGGGCTGGGTACTACTGACCCACCTTATTCACTGACATTTGCAGAAAGGTCAGAGCCTACATCAAATGCCAAAGATTCTCAGGAAAGCAACCTCTTAAATCTCTGCCCTTAAAACATGTAGTTGTTTCGAGACCTTTCCAGCAGTGGGGCCTAGACTTCATTGGAGAAATCCACCCTACTTCCAGTGGGCAACACAGATGGATCCTAACTGCAACATATTTCTTTACTAAGTGGATAGAAGCTATCCCCACTAGGAGTGCTTCCCATAAGGTAATCATTGGATTTCTGGAAGACCTCATCACAAGATTTAGCTGCCCAAGCAAGATTGTTATTGATAATGTAGCCTCTTTCAAGGCTGAACTGTTAGCCAAATTATGTGAGAAATTTGGGATCAACTGATTCACTCCACCGCATACTATCCCAAGGGAAATGGTTTAGCAGAGTCCTCCAACAAAAGCCTGATAAGGATCATCAAAAGATTGTTGGAGGACAAAAAAAGGGCCTGGGATTCAAAGTTGAAATTTTCTCTATGGGCCGATCGAGTGACCACAAAGAGATCTATAGGCATCTCCCCTTTCCAATTAGTTTATGGAGCAGAAGCTATTTTTCCTTCTCAACTAGCCATTCCTGTATCCAAATTCCTCCAGGATTATCAATAGGAGCCTGATGATATGATCAGAAGAATTCATCAATTGGTAGAGGTCCAGTAGGCCAGAGAGTAGGTGATGAACAAAATTCAGGACCATCAACAAAAGATCAAGCAGGTTTTTGACAAGAAGGCCAAGAAGGAAGATTTCCAGATGGGAGATCTGGTACTGAAATGGGATGCTCCTAAGCAAGACAAGGGAAAGAACGACAAATTTGAATCCCTATGGGTCGGGCCCTTCAAAATCTCTAAAGTATTTTCAAATAACACCTACAGGTTATGAGATTTGAAGGATCAAGAAGTTTTCAATGGCCCTATGAATGGGAATTTCCTGAAGAGATGTTTCGCTTGAGCCACACATGGCTCTTCTGTGGTTGTAAATATTGTTTTTTTTTTTATCTTTAAGTTTTAAATAATGACTCCATAGCCCAACAGTAAGGCACTAAAGCTACAAAAGAGTTCTCGGTAGCTTGCAAGGGGCATGTCGTCCCCCATGGAGCCTAATGTTAGCACATAATCATGTATGGGTATTTTCCTAAAATAAGCGTCCCCTTGGGTGAAGAAAGAGATTTGAAAAACCCATTGTTCCCAAAGTTTAGAGGGTGGGTGTGTCATTTTAGTGAGCAGGAAGTTTTGGACAGCCAAGATCTGCCCGCCTAGATCTACGGTTGAGGTTTCATTCTGGAGCCCCCTCGCCATTCTACCTTTAACAGAGGGGGGGGGGTCCAAAATTGGACGTGCATCTCTCAAATGGTCAATATTAGGGTGCCTAAATCAATGGCACTCAAGCGTTTCCAGACCCCCCTTGCCATTCTATCTTTAATAAAAGGGGGGGGGGTCTGGAATGGTGTGGTATTAACGTGGGGCCCCCCTCCTGTTGTGTCACCTTCTGTACCGTTTTCTCGCCTGCCATCTGTTCTCCACTTAACCATGTGACATGGCCCATTTCCTTTGGCTTCTCCTCATCCTCTGACATCTGTCCCACTCCCTTCTCCATCATCTCACCATAAATGATGTGTCCCCCGTTACCATTATATCCCGTCACCTTTGCTCTTTCCTTGTATCCTTCTTCTTGCCACGTGTCTCGCCCCTATTGTTTCCGTGATCACTCCCTTTCCCCTTTCTAGGCCAAGCATGCCAAATCTTACTTGCCTACCCTTCGTTCGTATACCTTCATGTGCCCCAGTCTTCGCACCAGCCTCCACGCCTCATCCATTAGACCATTCAAATGATCCAGGTGGCACCATGAGAAGACCTCCACGTCCCAAAGGGAAAATTTTACCAAGACTATTCTCGATCCCAAGAAAGAAGTTATTGAAGTTGTTGGAGGTGGTTAGACATCGTCTCCGCCATAAATGGAAAGTCCAGCAAAGGGTTAAAAGCACGTCGATTCATTTGAAGTACAATTAGGAATCTAGTTGTGTCTGTCATAAGTGCATGATCATTCAGAGTCTGCATGTGCAGACTGCCAGTAGACATGCAGACACAATTTTTTTAATGCAGTGTCTCGTTTTCGCTGTTGTTGTTTTGTTTTGAGTATATATAGGCAATTTCACCATTTTTGTAATCAATCGATGGTTGAGCTAGGCTCCCAATTGTAAATTTTTAATGAAGAACTAGTTGCTCTGGTTGTGTATTGGCACTTGAGACTTCTTGCCTTATGAATGTCAACCTCTTTCCATCTCTTTATTTACACCGTGTTAGAACAGCTCGAAATTGGAGGATCCAGTCGAGTTGCGTTGTTATAGGATGATGTATGTTGGATCACTGTAATAGTTGCATTGTATCTAATTAGTTCTTGTATTTTCTCAACACTGAATGATTTGGAATTGGAAGATCCAGTCAAGTCACCCTTCAGTTCCCCAAAACTCTGAACCAAGAGGATCTTGTATTCTTAGTTTTTTTTCCTCAAGCTGTTGAAAGGCCTGATGCCCAAGGCAGTCTTGCTCACTCATCTCACCAAGTCTTCCATCTGCTCATTTTACAATCAACTCACTGACAGAAGTTAGATCAAGACCTCTTTTGTCTTTTTACATACCAGGCTCGGTTCCCTGAGTTAGAGCAATATCTTCCTGGGTCTCTACCCATTCAATCACCCCATTAAATTTATTCGTGACATAAACTGATGGGTGTTGGGATTTTCTCCTATCACAATCCAAGAGTGACTTCTAATGCTAACAGTACCCAAAAATGTAGAAAATTGACAAAGGCTTGTTTTAGGGTGTGTTGAGTTCTCAACAAATGGCGACTTACTGGGTGAAAGCATAATATTTGTTCCTACCTTGGGCTCTGCTGATGAAAAATCCTTTTAAGAACTTAACTGGTTTTTATCGGAGCCTCTTTTATCCTTGCATTTGAAATTCCGTGGTTGGTGCATCTAGGCCTGCCTATGGGGTTTTCAACCTTTATTCCGCCTTCATTTCCTGTAACCCTGACTCATGCCCCCTTTGAAAAGTGTCAAGTAAATAATTCACTAGGACCAAGCCCTTTAGTTATCATCATTCACTTGATACGGTGTTGTTCCACTGCTAGCGAGTGTCTATAGCCCTGATGGAGTCACCCCAATGTCACAGACCTTGATCCACTACCAGTGAGAGTCCATAGCCCCAACGAAGTTATCTACATACCCTCTCCTACTGTGCTTTCATTTGATATAGTTGATTTTATTTTGGCAGAATGCCCTGAGTGAGTGGGAGAGTAGGACATCTATTATTTTAAAAAATGAGATGGTTAAGGTGAATTTTTTTCTAGCTCAGTCTCAAAGGTACAGGTAGTCCTTTCTATCTTACCATATTTCCCTTAAGGTTTTACCAAACCACCAGGCAGACACTTCATCATTTTTTCAAGGTTCTTCATCTGCGCTGGTTAGATAGAGAACCCCTTTAAAACAATCGTAGGTCTCTCAGTTCTTATTATGTTGTATGTGAGTGATGAGTTAAGAACAGAGTTCATCATATCGCATGAATTAAGGTCAACCATCATCTTGATAAACACAATATTAAAAAGCACATAAGTAATATAGAAAGAAACAAAAACAAAAATGCATTCTGCAATTGACCTACCTAAAACAAAACATCGTGAAAATGCAGATACAAAACATCGTGAAAATACACACACATATTTTTTTTTAATGGAAATATTGTTTTAGGGCTTGGCCATTCACCAAGAGGGCATTAGGTTCCCCCCTCAGATTCTACAACCAGTACGTGCCTAACCCAATCTTCTCGGCTACATGAAAAGGTTTGAGCCACAAATTTTGAAACTTAGAATGTTTACCTTTTGGTTCATTTTCTCTATCCCATTGTAGGACAAAATATCCCACTTCAAAATTATTCTCTTTATCCTTATGCTTATCAAACCACCTTTTAACTATCTATTGATGAGATATGAAATTTGATTTCTCTTTCTCCCTTTCTTCTTCTAGCATGAGGAGGGTATCAATTCTTTGTTGTATGACTGATGATGGTTGTCCTCTAGAATCCTGAGAAAGTTGAAGAGATGGGAGATATACCCCGTTCGGGAGGATGGCTTCCTGTCCGTATACCAAAAAGTAAGGGGAATTTACTATGTCTTCCTTGGGTGTTACTCTATCATCCCATAAGGCATTATGGAGTGAATTGTGCCAATTCCTCTGGTTGTCTGCAATTGTTTTCTTTAATATCCTCACTAAGTTCTTATTGGTTGATTCCTCCACTTCATTCCCCTGTGGATAGTAGTTTGCAGAGTATCTAATTACGATTCCTTTATCTAGAGAAAACTCTATTAATAGGGTGGAATAAAAGTAAGCGTCATTATCGAAAACAAGACAGAAGGCACACTGAACCTTGTGATTAGTTGTTGTTCTATGAATTGGATCACCACCTTTTCTTTTACATGAGTCAAAGGGATGGCCTCTTCCCATTTCATGAAATAATCTATGACAGTTACTATGTATCTATGTTGTTTTGAAGAACTCGATGTAATTTCTCCTATGATATCTAACCCCCATTTCTCCAATGGCCTCAAAACGACCACCGGTTGGAGTGGGACAATTTCTCTCTTTTCCCTCCCTGCACTTATTTGACAATTTTTACAGTTCCTAGCGTATGTGTGAGTGTCCTTGAATAGAGTAGGCCAATAATAGCCAACTCTCAGTATTTTATGAGCAGTGGTGTTTCCTACAAAATCTCCACCTGCAGGACCATCATGGATCTCCTTCAGAACTTTGTCTGCATATTCACATTCAAGACATATTAAAAGTACCCCATCATAATTAACACGGAAGAGCACCGAATTTATGAGGTGAAATTGTGATGATTTTAACTTGAGGGCTTTCCTTTCGCTAGGATTTAGGTTTTCTGGGCAAGTTCCATGATGCAGGAGATAATTCAGTTTCTCATATCAAGACTCTTTCCCTGGGGAGACATATGAAGCTTCACCACACCACAATTCTAATTCATTCTCCCATTCAGGGTCTTCATTTACTTGGTCATGGGCTTCAACTGCCAATTTGCATAATCCTTGTCCCTTAACCAGTTTAGCAAGTTTTATATCTAGATCAAATTCTTAGACTACTGTCATCCAATTTCCTCTTCTCTCCCCCATCTCATATTGAGTGAATAGGGATTAGACTGCAGGGTGAGGCACGATGACTTTGGTATGGTTCTTAAGGATGTAAGATCTGAAGTGTTTTACTTCCTTGTACACTGCATATGCCTCTTTGTCTATAGAAGGGTAATTTAGTTCGGCCCCTTGGAGATTAGTGCTCATGAATGATACCGGGGCCTCGTTGTTGTCATCCTTATTCTGAGTCAATACTACAGCTAACAATTGATCGGAAGTGAAAGTGTAGAGGAATAAAATTTTTCTAAAATCAGGACTTCAAAACACTGGGGCTTGGGATATCACAGTCTTAATATTGCTGAAATCCATTTTCCATTCATCGTCCCACTTAAATTCAACATCTTTACCGATCATTTTTTGTAAGGGACTGATCGTTTCAGTGAAATCGAGGGTGAATTTTCTTACAAAATTGATTTTCTTGAAGAAAGATTGCATAGAATTTTTATTATGAGGTAATGGAAGCTAAGCTATAGTCTTAATCCATTCTGGGTCTATGTGAATCCCTGCTTGATATATAATGTGGCCTAACAACTTACCTTCCTCGAAACCGAAAATAGTTTTCTTAGGGTTTAAGAATATATCGTACTTCCTACACCTTTCAAAAATCTGGGTTAAATGTTGGATGTGATCTTCTCTATTCTTTGAATACACAGTCACATCATCCAAATAGACTACTACACAATTGTTGATTAGTCCCTAAAATCCTAATTCCATGGCCCTTTGGAAGGTCGCCCCTGCATTGATTAACCCAAAGAGCATATGTTTATAAGAAATAGTTCCTCACTTGGTTCAGAAGGTAGTTTTCAAACGGTCTTCTTATGAAACTAGAACTTGGTTGTAACCTCAAAAATCGTCAGCAGAAAGAAAATCTCAGATCCAGACACACTCTGCAAGAGTTTCTCCATTGGTGGGACTATGTAGTTCTCCTTTTCTGAAGCTCTTTTGAGGTTTCTGAAATCTACGCATAGTCGGATCTCCCCAGAATTTTTCCTCACAGGAAATTTTTTTTCTACCCATGCAGAGTGTCTAACCTGGAAGATAATCTTAGCATCTAGTAGTTTCTTCAACTCCTGACACATGAGAGGCTCCAGGGATGGGTGGTATTTCCGGAGCTTCTATTGGAAGGGTTTCACTTCAGGATTTAATGGGATAGTGTGTTGAATGATACAAGTATCATAAGTTTTTTGATCTCGGTAGGACCATGCAAAAACATCTTGATATTGTCTAAAATTTTTGAGATAGGCCTTCCTTTCATATTTAGATACTGTCTTTCCGAGATTTATATTCTTTGGATTTTCCGGGGTTCCTAGATTTATAGTTTCATGCATGGGAGAAGAACTCCCCATATTTGCGTTCTTTGACACTTTAAATATTTCTCTTAAGTCAAAAAGGTTTTCTAAATTGGCTACTCCCTTTGGTATCGTGTGAGACATTGGTTTGTTAGTCGGTTGATCTGTATGAGGATCGGTTTCTTCTAATTGCTCCTGAAATACTTCATCATCAATAGGCAAGTCTTTAAAATTATCCTGATTGGTCAAAAAGATGATGATCTGTTCATCTCCTTCAAATACCTTCCAATTAGAAATATTGTTGGGCACCGACAGTTTGTAGATTAGCTCCACAATGAACTGGGAGGATTCATAGTCTTCTAGAGGTGATATCCTTGAGGCGGCAATGGCTAGAGAATCAACAAGAATATTCTTTTATCTCGGGATCACTGTAATGTTGAAGGCTTCAAAATGCTCTATTAGTCTGTGCACTTCTTGTTGGTAATTCCTCACATGGGAGAGTTGTAATGTATAGTGTTCCTTACTTGTCTAACGATGATTTTAGAATCTCCAAAAACCTTCAATTATTTAACGTTTAAGTCTATGGATTTCTTTAGCCCTTGTACTAGCGATTCATACATGATTTGGACTAGGGATAACAATAAGGTTAGGATTATGGAAATGAATGAAGTGAGGGATATTTTCTAATTTATTTTCCACAATGAGGATATGGATAAAGACTTTGTATATGGGGGTTCTCTAAAATAGTTATTATTTATAAAAAAAAATACAATTAAACCAAAATTATATTTAAAATATATACAAGTAAACCAAAAAACCACATGGAACTTGGCATATATATCAATATCTACATATTCATGAGGATTGTGAATTTTTACTAGTATAAAGCCTACTTTTAAAAACACGTCAAAACCCTTACCCTTTCATTGTTCTTTCTCCAGATCCATTAGCCCATACAACTTGATAAGACACGGGAAAACGAGATGCATTTCCATCACCAAGACTTGCATGAATCATAAAAGACAAATTTTTTATATGAGTAAATAATTAATAAGCAAATAAGCATGCATTTAGTTATGTAAAATACTCTATAAAAAAATTAAGTTGTCGCATACCTTAATGAGCTTCTCTTTGTTTCAAGAATAGGTTATTCTCTACTGAACAGGGCCAACCACGTGAAGGTGGAAGTTCATATGGCCCCTCCCCCCCCTTACATCGCTCTCAATTCCCCATACCCAACAAATGATTTTCTTTATATAGAAAACATATAGACATTAATGCATAACTAGGATAGTCATCAAAACATATGAACATATAAACATCGATAAAGAT
>CBVK0100895018.1:0-14584 GCA_900067695.1 Picea abies
ATATAAACATCGATAAAGATCCAAATACAAGTCATGAATTTATACATCTAATTTTTCTTTGATTTATGTTTTTTTACATTCATAAAACTGACAACTGGGATATCATAATCATCCAAGGACATTGTATTTTGTGTGCCCTGTCCTTCTATTGTTTGTGTGCGCTCATGTACCATACTTATGGTACGTCGCTAAGAAGGGTTAGTTGGCATCTGTTCAGGGTCATGAACTGGAACAACGAAAATGATCATATCGATATGTTGAAATATAATTGAAATAACTAATTCATTTTTTTTATTAACATTACACTATTTCTCTTTACCTGTCTCTGTAGCTGGGACAGTTGGTGCGTTAATTTCCTATCTACTTGGTTGCTTTCGCATTTCACCCTCCTGAGCTACATGCTCTTCAATTTTGAGAAGATAATATATAAGTATAAGTCAGGAAATAAATATCTACAATCACAGTAAATATTTCTAATTCTGAAGCATACATACCGGAATGGGTACTCTGCTCTACACTATCACTGGACATGTGGACATTTGTATGATGCGATATTTGTTGAATACCACTTGATTCACTACTGCGATAGCACTGTTGTTTGAAAACAAACATAAATACTTAGTTAAGGGTGATATAAAAAAATATGAATAGACTTTACAAGCATGCTACTGCGATTTCCTTATTCATTTGATTTACCTGCGTGGCTGGGGAGATAGGAGTCTGGCCCAAGATTTTTCTATATTCAATCACACTTTTAAAACCATGCTTGTAACCAAGCTTCAGGTCCTCTTTGGTGGCAGCAGTGTCGAACATATTTAATTGCAATGCATAACACCATTAAAAATACCAATAACAAAAACATATGTTTGTTCGCTACTGTTAAATAAATATTAATCACAGTTAATCATTTAAATATTACTATTCGAGATTTTAGTTTTCCATAGCCACCCTGGCCTAGTTTATGTTGGTCGTGTTTTTCCACTCTGGCCTTTGTTGCTTTGGAGGTGTCTGGTAGCCTACATATGGAATTTTTGAAAAAAAAATAGATATCGGAATTGTTACTTAAAACAGGAAAGAAAAACATAAATGCTCATATTTCATTGATAATATGACATGTGTTGTACCTTGCTTGACCAACTTGTGGTTTTCGTCCTTGTTTTTTAAACAAGTTCTCCTTTGCATCCTCTATTAGCACCTTCCACTCTTTCTCGGGAACCATGGGAGGGTGCTCGTGCTTGAGGTCTATTTGCAATTTATCCATATACTGAGCCCTGGTGTATTTTAAATTCTCACTGGCTAACTTTGTAACCACTTTCTTGTTGAAAGTGTTGACAAACAAGTTTACCATGTGATCTATTAAATCATCTTTATTTTTTCTATCTTGGCCATTCCACCGTGTGCGAATGGTGGGGCCAAACATCTCCAATGATTTTTCATGTAAGTTTCTATAGAAAACATTGTTTCCTGCAGAAACATGTTATCCATTAATTTATAATAATCTCAACAAATGTCCATTTAAATTTCATGAAAAAATGAATCAATTAATGGGACAATTACCTGCAATCTTCTGAATCTTGATCGGAACACATGCATCATCCACCAGAAAGGTGACATCTAGTGATCTGGTGCTTTTACTTCATTATGCTCCATGCAAAATACTATCCTGTGCACCTACACTATGTTCCTCTCCGAAGTCATCATGTGGAGTCCCAGGCTCCGGCTCATCATGCTTCGGCATGTCATGCCGGTCAAAATCACCCTGCTCATCAATGGATTCAAGGGGAACCCTAGGAGGCTCAAAAAGCCTCACTTGCACTTTGCCATGTCGACCTTTTTTTTGCATTGGACCATCACTGCTACCTATAGCAGTTGCAGGATCGACAGGTTCCCCATGCACGGGGTTTAAAAACTCCTACAAACGAAAAAAATTTCTTTATCAGATCATATACAAAATATAAAACTAAAAAACGGATGTGAAATTGTCATAGCTAATAAAAATATGTGAAGATGCCACTTACCCCAAAATTATTTATTGTAGTTTGTAGCTCTACAATTCTTGCCCTAACCTCCTATGTCAGGGGTCTTTTGCTAATCAAACCTATATATTCTATGTTAGCCTTCTTCAAGGCCTTCGTTACAGTTGTCATTGGGCTTGTCGAATAAAATGTTTTGTCCTCATCAATATCCTCTGTGGGAGCCTTCCCACGTTGACCATGCCACAATACATTGATGAATAAAATTAATGAGATGAACTTTAACAATTGAGAAATTTAGTTGTTGTAGTCATAAGTTGTTACTTTATTTAACATTTACCTGGTGAGGCACTGGAGGTACCTTTCCACGGTCACCCTGGATAGATGTAAAGGGTGATTTTCGGACATGGTCACCCTGGACAGATGTTGACACAATAAATCAATCAACAAAAGTTATGAAATTCACCTCTAACATTAAAAAAATGAAATATTGCAGTAATATCAGAAAAAACAATAACAAAATTTCAAAAATTTAGTTGTTGTAGTCATAAGTTGTTACTGTATTTAACATTTAACTGATGAGGCACTACGGGTGCCTTTCCACGGTCACCCTAGACAGATGTAGCGGGTGAAACTCGGACACGGTCACCCTGGACAGAAGTTGACACAATAAATCAATCAACAAAAGTTATGAAACTCACCTATAACATTTAAAAAATGAAATATTGGAGTAATATCAGGAAAAAAAAAATAATGAAATTTCAGAAATTTAGTTGTTGTAGTCATAAGTTGTTACTGTATTTAACATTTACCTATTGAGGCACAGTGGGTTCCTTTCCACGGTCACCCTAGAGAGATGTAGCGGGTGATTTTCTACCACAGTCACCCTGGACAGATGTTGACACAATAAATCAATCAATAAAAGTTATGAAATTCGCCTGTAACATTAAGAAAATGAAATATTGCAGTAATAACAGAAAAAAATAATGAAATTTCTGAAATTTATTTGTGGTAGTCATAAGTTTTTACTGTATTTAACATTTACTTGCTAAGGCGAAGTGGGTGCCTTTCCACGGTCACCCTGGATAGATGTTGAAACAATAAATTAATCAGCAAGAGTTATGAAAGTAATTGTAAAAAATGTATGCAGCAAAAATTTGAAATATTGCAGCGATAAATTGTAACAATGATTGATCAAAGGTTGAGTTGAATGGTATGTAAGATATTTAGCCCCATAGTCACACCCCCTCCATCTATTCGATTTAATTTGTAACCGATCAACAACTCTTCACCTGGAACTATTGTTTTTGTTGCACATACAAATATACGATTTCCTTCGTGTGCCTCAAATATGCAATTTGGTTTCTTAGTTGTTGCCATTGGCCGTGTACTATTTATAAAGCCCGCAATGTTTCCAGTAGTTTTTGGCCTTCCATCAATATACATAGTTGCCCCTTTATTTTGATTGTTATCTAGTAGTTGTATATAATTTACAACAACTCCGTATCTCCGCATACTTTGCGTATATCGGACCAACATCAACCAGTGATTGTATTTGTATAATGTCTGACATACTCCATCAATTCAATTACAATGCCATAGCCGATCTTTATGCCATCCATGGAAAATAACCCCAATCCATGTAAGGACGAAAGAGAAATGTGATACATCCTCCCACCGATGAAGAAATCTGTGTCCACTTCAGGTAGCTCCTTAGGTTCCCATCATTGCACTAAATTTTTATACCTCAAGGGAAACTCAATGTCACCTATGCTCTCAGCATCATAATTACAGGACCCTCCGTTGGCAATAAAAAATTGCATGTGGGTATGAAATATTTTCCTTACGTTTTCCAACCTAGTTGATCTGGAACTGGTAGATCTAGTACAACACGTCTCACTTTCAACCTCTCTTACTATATCTTGATCATCACTCGAGGAAGATAGATTTGACATATACCTATTTGGTGGTACCTACACTCGTTAAAACAAGAAGATAAGTTATCGTGCCAATATACGTTTTTGGAACCAACACAGTTGCATATAGTTTCATTTAGTTGCATAAAGTTGAAATTGCCACACCTATCCGTCATTTAGTTGCATAAAGTTCAAATTGCCACACCTATCTGTCATATAGTTGCATAAAGTTGAAATTACCACACCTAGTTGCATATAGTTGCATAAGTTTCAATATAGTTGCATAAGTTGCAATATAGTTGCAATAAAGTTGCGTAAAGTTGCATAAGTTCCATGAAGTTGCTTAAGTTGCATAAGTTGCATGTTGCATAGTTGCATATGGTTGCATATAGTTGCATAGTTGCATATTTGCATATAGTTGCATACGAAATTGTTGCAATACAGTTGCATATAGTTGCATAAGTTTCAATATAGTACCAACACAATTGCATATAGTTGCATTTAGTTGCATAAAGTTGAAATTGCCACACCTATCTGTCATATAGTTGCATAAGTTGCATTGTTGCATAAGTTGCATAAAGTTGCTTAAGTTGCATAAGTTCCATAAAGTTGCTTAAGTTGCATAAGTTGCATGTTGCATAGTTGCATAGTTGCATAGTTGCATATAGTTGCATAGTTGCATATAGTTGCATATTTGCATATAGTTGCATATAGTTGCATACGAAATTGTTGCAATATAGTTGCATATAGTTGCAATATAGTTGCATATAGTTGCATAAGTTGCAATATAGTTGCATATAGTTGCATAAGATGCAATATAGTTGCATTTGACCACTTGCCAATATTTGAGAATATAGTTGCAATATAGTTGCATAAGTTGCAATATAGTTGCATTTGGAACCATTGGTACATTTTCATAATAAGAATAGGTCTCAAGGTGTGTACCATGACTGGAGAGGGAAAAAAGGGCCTCAGGTCCTAAACATATTATCTTTGGCTCATTGGCCATTAACAAGGCCTCAAACCACCACATCTATCCTATTTAATAGACTATGGTGCTTGGGTGGGATATGTGTGTCATTCACAATTTTTTCACACCATGTATGGAACTTAGGTCTTGTCCATGGTCAGGGAAAGAACATAAGGTTTTTAGGTCCTATTTAAATCTTCTTAGGATTAAGCTTCATGATGAAGTTGTCAAAAAACAACACAAGACATATGTAAAAATCTTTAGCCTCGGTGTGGGATCTTTGGTGCCATTAATAGTTTTTTCATAATAAGAACGGTTCTCAAGGCTTGTACCATGTCTAGGGGAGGAAAACAAGAACATTAATCTCACAATGAAAGTTCTCAAATTCAAGGGCCACGAACTATGGATCCTATTCATCATGTTCCTCTACTTGTTATGGTTCCCTTGTTTCCTCTACATCAGTCTCCTCTTCTGCTAGCTCAATTTCATAGATAGCATGGATCAAGGAATCATAATTGGGGTTCAATTGGTCTATCCTTTATACGATTTCATCCTACTGACACCCTCCTCTTAATCTTCTCTTGATGCCATAGGAAACAAGTTCCTTTATATATGTACTTCTAGTATACTTTGACTTCATGCTCTTAGAGAATCTATATTAGGAATGAGTTTCCTAATTCCATATTCTACCTCATCACTTGATATTTTTCCTCTCTTAAACCTAAACCTATTTTCCATTCCCTCTAACTCTTTTTTGATATCTTAAAATTTCTTGGACTACTATGCAACAATAATTCCTGCTACATCCCTAGTCCTCTTCTTGTCAGGAGGAAGTCACTACTCTACTTGTAGTCTCCATTTGCATGGTTTTCACATCCTCCCCCCCTTGAACTAGTGCAAAAGTAGTGTTATCCATGCCAATGTATGGATCTTGAGAAACAAGAAAGGAGCTACCTTCTTATATTTTAAATCAAAACCACAAGTTATGAGAATATTTTGTTCCTTTTGTAGGAATTTCTCATCTTCCTTTTACTAGTCCGTTGCATAGATTGTTTACTAGAGGTTGGATTTAATATTGTGCCATATATTTCCGACCTCTTTACTTTGAGTCTTGAATATTATGTGATTTATTATAGGTCTCCAAGATTTCAAGTTGATATTATAGAAATATTATAGGTCTCCAAGATTCCAAGTTGATATTGTGATCTTGTTTGCTTCTATTTAGATTAACATAATATTTCTATCCATTTATCTTAAAGAGATACAAACATACTACAATTATTGAATAGGTTCTTTATGTTTTCTATTAACATCTACACATCTTGGAAATTGATGGTCCTTCAAAGTTCCTTCATCTTAGCTTATCCCAGGTGAGGAATTTCTGTTGAGACAACAACAAAAGGAACACAAAAATATTAGGTTAGAGAATATGATTCCAAATTTGTTTCCAAATTATTCTAGGATCCCCTCCTTGGTTAATAGGGTAAAGGGTTTATGATTCCTTGATTTATAGTGTTACTCCTCCTTACTAATCCCATTGAAGAACGTCTCCCCCGTCTTTGTGACAAATTTTCATATCATTGAGGATGTTGCAAATGATCTCTTTCTCTTTAGAAAGATTCCTATTGTTCAATTGGATGGTGTTTTCTAGACTCTCCAACCCATTTCTTGTCCTTCCTCCTCCATTTTTCGATAACGATGGAGGTGATCCCATTGGTTTGCAAGGAAGGTATCCCAAGCCTCAAGTACATCTCGTGTCATGCTCACCTTTGGGTTCCATTAAAATGAGATGGCATCCCCCTAATGCCCATTTTATTTTCCACTTGTAATCTCCCTAGAGAAGGCCCTTTGCAAGCCTTTGATGTCTTTGATTAACTTATGAGATCCTTCCAACATTAAGAAGAGGTAGATAAGTATGGATTTCAAGATTTATTTAATGAGAAAAACCTTTCCAAGTAGAGTTTGAAAGAGAAAGGGAGAAATATTTATTTTTTGCTATAATTAGATTATGAGGTGGACCTCTCAAGAGAGGTTTATGAAGTCATTCTCAATTAGGGGGGGGGGGACACAAATATTGAGAGTGAAGGATTCCCATATGAAAACATAATATTGAGAATATTATTTTTAATGTTCCTATGGATATTGAATAAGAAGATATGAGATTTACCTTGGTTGATTTGAACACTTGAAGTAGTTAGAAAGGTGTCCAATTTTTTTTTTTTCATTTCCTTTTCTTCCCTTGTGGTAGAAGCACCAAACAACATTGTGTCATCTAAAAATTGAATATGCAAGTGAACTTCTAAATTTAGGGAGATGCAAATTCCTTTAGAGTACCTTTTTATTTTTCTATGCTTAAACATTGTCCCAAACCTTCCTCCACTAAGAAAAAAAGGAAAGGTAAGAGATGGTCTACTTTCCTTATCCCTCTTGAGGGGTTGAAGGGGATAGAAGGGAAACCATTAATGAGAATAGAAAATAATGTTGAATATCTCAATATCTATCTTGACTATTTGCTACAAAATCCAAAATATCGCAACGTCTTTTTCATGAACCACCAATTGATCTGACCAAAACTTTGGACATTTCCAACTTTATCACCATCCTTGATTTCTTACTAACATTGAGATAGTGAATGGCACAAGTTAGTAGCTTCTCTGAAGTTGCATATAGTTGCAACATTGGTATGCTTTAAATAATAATAATGGCTATTAGGACCTCTACCGTGGCCAGGGGAGGGAAATAATGGCCTTAGGCCCTAAAATTTTTTTCTCATCCTTAATGGCCATGAACAAGGCCTCAAACCATCACACAATCACTATTCACAATTTTTGGACATCACGTATGACACTTTGGATCTTACCCATGGTTAGGGAAAGAACATAAGATACTTAGGCCCAATTTCAATCTTCTCATTGATCTTTGCGATCTAGTCTTTGTAAAACCACACAAGACACTTGTATGGGATATTTCACCTCCATGTGGGATATTTCATGCCAATAGTACATTTTTCATAATAAGAAAGGATCGTGGGCTTATGCCATGGCTAGGGGAGGAAAACAAGGAACTTTGGCATAAAATAATTATTATTGAGATCAAAGTCAGTGAACTAGGCCTTGAACAACCACACAGTTCCTTTTTTAGGGATTCTTGGCCTCTTGGGGAGATATGGGATCCATTAGGAGGTTTTTTTCACCACAAATGAAGTCCAAGGCGCATACCATATTTGGGGGAGGAAAACAAGGGCCTTATGCTCTAAGAAAATCTTTCTCGTGCCTAATGGCAAAGACTAATTCCTTCTATTGGGAATGTGTGCACCATTAATATATTATGGAAAATAAGATTTTGTATCAAGAGATATACCATGGATGAGGTAGGAAAACAAGTGACCTAGGCCCTATACAAATATTCTTGATCTCAATGGTTATGAACAAATTCTTGAAGCACCACACAAACCATCTCTAAGGGATCTTTGGCCTATGGGTGGGATATGGGCACCAGTCACAGGTTTTATGCATCATAGTGGGCTCTCAAGGCCTCTAAGAAGGAACTTAGAGCCATTAGGAGGATGTTCACACCATGTAAGGTACTAGGGGCCTTAAACATGGTTAGGGAAATAAAAAAAGGTGTTAAGGCCCTATTTGAATCTTCTCAGTGTCGAGCTTCATGTAATAGTTATTGAACCAATGAACAACCAAATAAGACTTGTGAAGGGGATCTTTGGTCTCTACGGGTACCTTTGGAACCATTAGTATGTATTCATAGTAAGAATTGGTCTTAGGGAATACACCATGGCAAGGGGAGGAGAACATAGAGCTTAGGCACAAAATGAAGCTTCTTGAGTTCAAGGGCCATGAACTAGGCCTCAAACAACCACTTAGATCCTTTCTAAGGTATCTTTGGACTCTGGGTGGGATATGGGAAATAGTATGATTTTTTCACACCACACATGAGATTCAAGGCCTATGTTATATCCTGGGGAGGGAAATAAGGGCCTTGGGACCTAAAAAAGGATTTCTTTTCCATGAACAAGGACTCTAACTAGGAATATGTGGACTATTAGTATGTTTTCACAGTACGTATGAGTCTTAGGAAATTTACCATGGATGGGGACAAAAACCAAGCCCTTGTGACCTAAACAAAGATTCTTAGGCTTAATGGCCATGACCAAATCCTTTGAGGGATCTCTAGGGGATATTTTACCTATACGTGGGATATGATGGATGTCGTTAAGAGGTTTTTCACATAACAGTTGGGTCTCAAAGCCTTCGAGTGGGATGATCTATAATTAAGGGCTTTTCCTTAAATTGAAACATCTCAGTGATTAGTAAAGCTATGCATGTCTATCCTCATACTCTACAAGACATCTCAATCCATCTGAATATGTACCTTTGTCATTACATTAGTGATCAACTATCTTGTTTCACAAAACTCAAGCTAAAATTTATGCTTCTCGAATTTCTCACAAACATAATGGTACTGCACTTAAATGCTCTTTATTCTTGCATGAAACCTAGTATTCTTAGCCATTTCAATGAAACTTTGGTGATCACATCCTAAAATTGTAGGATTCGGTTTCTCTAACCTAACATATTTTTGTAATTTTCTTAGCCACATCAATTCCTTTCTTGCATGATTTGCTACTACATGTTTTGCTTTAGCACTTGATAAGGAAAGGATGTAGGGTATGTATACCTCCGTACACTTTAGTGGTGAAATTTGAACAATCAATGAGGAACAATAATTGGGTTGTAGGTCTAAAGGATTGTCTCAATTATTGTGGAAATTATAAGCATGGTTTCTCTCCAACCATCCTACATGGGAAAGACAATGCAAAACATTTTCTTGCATGAGACCCCTCTCTCTTCCTCGGGATATGACACATATGAGACTTTTACTTAGATCAACCCAAAAGTCAAATATTGATGGGAACGTTGTAAGGATACATAGGTAAGAAAATATAGTACCCCAAGGACAATGATAAGGCTAAATCAACCAAAAATCCCCTTTCCTCTTCCCCTATTGCAGTATCATAGTCCCCTTGTTTCTCCCTCAAGAAATAATTAGGGTGGATTTATATTATTGTGTGTTTCCCTTTTTACAAAACCATGAAATTCTTATAAGAAATATACCCACCACATTGTATAGTCATGACCTTATGAGACCCTTTTGACAGGGCAAGGGAATTTTTCCTTGAGTCTCTATCTCGTTGAAGCCATCATCCTAAGATGTCATTAGCCATCTAGGATTGTCCCCTATCCTAGGAAAAACTACTTGCATGATCAACACTTTATTTCTTTAATAAAATGCCAATAGTGTTTGTGGTTTATCTTGGACCTTTTGTGATTTAAACTTTGTTTGTAAAACATCCTCTACATTCATGTTCCATCCTTTTTCTTGTTGTATTGCAATCAATGGTTTTCGAGCTCTTTTACTTATAAATTTACAACATTTACTAGTTCGATATACCACTTGTTGTACAATTCCTAGTTGCAACAAGGTCTCTTCTATGTCCTTAGTATCTCTAATTTCATGTCCTCTATTATGTTGGAATCTAATGATTACCTGTGCATATTTTTCCTTATCATATTCACTAGGAACATATTCATCTACAAATTTGTCTTTATCCTCCTACTCCTTTTTTTGTCTTCTCCTCTTAGATCCACCTTTGCCTTGACCTCTTTCTTTGCCTTATTTCCATTGTTTGCCTCTTTGCTTCTATCATGTGATTGCTTCTCATCCTCTCTCATCTTGTCCCACTTTTTTATATACTCTTCTACTAAAATTATTTTTTTCTCAAATATTTCTTCCTTTCATTGGTTCCTACCTTTCTATTCTTTCATTTTCTCTCCTACCTTCTTCTATCTTTGATTTTCCCTCAATTCATTGATTCATGCTACCTTGTAGTCTCTTCTCTCTTTCTCTTCTCCATAATAATGTTGGGGTTCTGCCATATGGTATTCTCATATGTTATGTTTATCATAGTTGTGCATTCATTGTCTTGTTTATTAGTTGCTTCTTTATACGAGGACAAGTCCAAGAGGCCTTCATTGTTTTGTCCTTTTTCTCCTTCATCCACTCTCTTCGTTTTATCTCATTTTCTTTTGGTATATATGTTAAGCTTATTTCAATTATTTCAATTATTTTTAAACCATCTATGTGCATTTTAAAATGATGACTTAGCATTTCATCAAGCATTCTATGAAGCATTTCATCAAGCATTCTATCAAGCATTTCATCAAACAATTAGCATGCACACTCAAGAGATAGGAGAAACAAGTCAAACCATTTCCTCCGACCGTGTGCCCTCCTTTGGTGAAAAACTGTGTGCCCTCCTCTAGTGCAAATCCATGTGCCCTCCTCCCGTGCAAATCCGTGTGCCCTCCTCTGCAAATCCCTGTGCCCTAGGCTCCTCCCACATGCCCTCCTCCAGTGCGCCTCTCCCTCCTTCTCCTCCTTCTCCCGTCCTCCTCTCCCTTCCACTGTGCATGCAAAAACATGTGCCCTAGCCTCCTCCCGTGCGCCTCTCCCTCCTTCTCCTCCTTCTCCCGTCCTCCTCTCCCTTCCACTCTGCCTGCATGCATAACCCAATCCTCTCCAATAGTGGTGAGTGGTGAGTGCGAGCAGCTCCAAATCTGTGTTCCTATGTATTAGTGTGCGACTTGTAGTGGTGAGTGTGAGCAGCTCCAAATGTGCGCGCGAGTTTAGTGGTGTGCGATTTGTATTTGTTTTTTTTTGTATGTTGTTTTATTTTTGTTTTTTCTTTTTTATTATTTATATATAATATATATTATATATATATATATATATAATCCCTAACTCATAGCCCCCGAGATATAGTCATGGATATATCCTTGTCACCTGACTGAGAATGAGGGGCATTAGGAAGGATAATATAGAGATACCCCAATTGGGAATAAATAATATTGTACAATTTTTCCTTTTGGATGGCTTCATCCTCATTTCTAGGCATAGTCATGGATACATCCTTAGTGATGAGGGGAAGAAGGGATTCCAAGAACTACTCTATAATCCCCAATCACTATCAACTTGAACATGGTATACCCTCTGATCCCTATGACTCCTGAAATAATCGCCCCCAGTGAACATAGTGTGACCTCAAACACACTAAAAGATGAATATATTATGGTTTTGAATATAGTAACATCATAATAGATTGACCCTTCTAGTACACTATGACTCTTAACCCCTATAACCCTTGATCTCTTAATTCACCCTTTTTATTTATTTNNNATTTAGAAAAGTATGAGGTTAATTAATATGTCATTTATGGTCAACAATATCTTTGGCATTAAAGTATCATGTCATGGTATAAAATATCGATCACTATAACCCTCCTTAGACATAGTATACCCCCCAATCTCCATGAACCTTGAATTAAAAGGTGTCCCCTAACCCAATCACCCCCTCACACATTATGACCCAAAAAATCATGTTAACCCCTAAGGCACTATGGCCACTAACCATTAAGCCACTAATATGCTATGACCACTAATAATTATGGTCCTAGACATTGTGTACCCATTGATCCCTTTGAACTTTGACATGCCTAACCCTTGAAATGATCGGCATGTTTCATTAAGAAACCATGAAGACATGAACCACCTAAGAAAATATAATCCCAAACACACTAGTCCCCTATAAATGTATTAACTCCTTAAGAAATTATGATCTCAAACAAACTAACTCTCTCATACACTGAACCCTTAATACATTATTACTTTGAACACACTAACCCCCTAATAGAATTTGTTCATTGATCCATTTGATCCTTGATGAAATCACCTCCTAATAATTATGACTTTGAACACAATGAATCCCTATTATATGATAACCCCCAATCACTATCAACTTGAACATGGTATACCCTCGGATCCCTATGACTCCTGAAACAATCTCCCCTAGTGAACATAGTGTGACCTCAAACACACAAAAATATGAATACATTATGGTTCTGAACATAGTAACATCATAATAGATTGACCCTTCTAATACACTATGAATCTTAACCCCTATAACCCTTGATCTCTTAATTCACCCTTTTTATTTATTTCAAATTATTATTATGATGCATTTAGAAAAGTATGAGGTTAATTAATATGTCATTTATGGTCAACAATATATTTGGCATTAAAGTATCATGTCATGGTATAAAATATCGATCACTATAACCCCCCAATCAATATCAACTTGATCATGGTATACCCTTTGATCCCTATGACTCTTGAAACAATCAACCCTAGTGAACATAGTGTGGCCTCAAACACACTAAAAAATGAGTACATTATGGATCTAAACATAGTAACATCATAATAGATTGACCCTACAAATACACTATGACTCTTAACCCCTATAATTCTTGATCTCTTAATTTACCCCTTTTATTTATTTCAATTTTACTATAATGCATTTAGAAAAGTATGAGGTTAATTAATATGTCATATATGGTCAACAATATATTAGACATTAAATTATCATGTCATGGTATAAAATATTGATCACTATAACCCCCCTTGGACATAATATACCCTCCAATATCCATGAACCTTGAATTAAATGGTCTCCCCTAACCCAATCACTCCATCACACATTATGACCCAAAAAATCATGTTAAACCCTAAGGCAATATTGCCACTAACCACTAATCCACCAATATGCTATGACCACTAATTATTATGATCCTGAACATTGTGTACCCCCTAATCCCTATGAACCTTGGCATGCCTAACCCTTGAAATGATCAGCATGTTTCATTAAGAAACCATGAAGACATGAACCCCCTAAGAAACTATAATCCCAAACACACCAGTCCCATATAAATGCATTAAACCCCTAATAGAATTTGATCATTGATCCATTTGATCCTTGATGAAATCACCTCCTAATAATTATGAATTTGAACACAATGACCTATTATATGATAACCCCTAATCAATATCAACTTGAGAATGGTATACCCTTTGATCCCTATGACTCTTGAAACAATCAACCTTAGTGAATTAATTCATTAATATTGTTTGATTGTAGAATTCTTCCCGTGGGTCGTATTTGAGTCTCGAAACCCTCCCATAGTTTGGCATCTACTATAACCATGTCAAGTTTTGGTGCATACGAGCACAAACTGAAAAATTTTCAATGTTGCCCCCATTTCATGGGAATATTTTCAATTGCACGAACCTTTCAATCTAGTCAAAGTTGATCTATTAATGTGTCTTGTTACCGTGGGGTTATAAAGTCTCATGATCCAAATGACCACATACCTCCAACCTTCTGATATAATGATCATGATGAATTGATGATGGAAGAAAGTGGGCATGCGAGTCAAATTTGAGTCTAGAAACCCTCCCATATCGTTAAGGCATGTGAATGGTCTATCCATGTCAAATTTCAATGCATTCAGAAACAGTTTGAAAAAATTTCAACATTGGCCCCATTCACAAGTCATTGTTGCCCGTGTCTATAGTCCTAGTACAATTTCCTTGTAAAATTTGTATAAGATATTTGGAGAATGATGATTTTGAGAATGATAATGATGAATTGATGATGGACATAACTACATCGTTGGTATGATTAGGCGCATTCACACAAATCTCCTCTTAGTTTCGAGAATAGTTCATTCACTAGTAAACAGGGGAAACCACATGAAGGTGGAAGCTCTAACTATGGCCCCCCCTCACATCACTCTCCATTTCCCCATATTACCTAAT
>CBVK0100895019.1:0-22932 GCA_900067695.1 Picea abies
AAACAAGATTTTAATCTAATGCAGAAAAAGGGAAAGCAGTTCTCCAACAATGTTCATCAGTTTACTTTTAATTCTCATGAGATGGATTTATGTGCATCTAACAGGAAATAACTAGACTGTAACATCAATTGTATTCTAGAATTGTTTAACAGATAAACCATTTACATTAAAACAACTATTCTAGAATTTAAAACAGAGGGGAGTCTGTGAGGAAGGTGGGCCCTTTCCTTCTCACTGAATCCTCTCAAAGAAATAAGCTACAGTCTTCTAGAGAAATTCAATCCACTTTTCTGTTAATTTGCCAAAATATTGTGTACAATAAAATTTACTTCACTTCACTTTCCCACAGTCACCATCCATCCTTCTGATTACAAAAGCTCTATTATTTAAAGTCAGATTCATTCAGTTAAAAACAAAATCAGAACAGCCTTGAGAATCCTTGATTCTCAAGCTGTTTGTATGATATAATTAATAGAAGATATAGAACTAATCTTGTGAGTTGAAACATGTAACAGTAGGTGTAGTAGCTTTCAAGATCAGTGGCATTTGTTGCAGCAGTCGTATAACAACATAATCGGTGTCATTTGTTGCAATAGTCGTGTAACAACAGAATCGGTGGCACCTGTTGTAACCGCCGTGTAACAGCTTCCAGGATTGGCACATAATTGTAACAGCTTCCAAGATTGGTGCATAGCTATAACAGCTGGTGTAACAACAATGACCATTCTTTAAGATTTGGTTGTTCTATTCATTTTGATCATTAGTTGAATCGTTTTATAGGTAAAACATGTGAACGTTACCAATCAAACATGCTAAGTAAATGACCAATCAAACATGCTAAGTAAATGAAAATATAAAAGAAAGATAAATGATTCATACCTTGGGAAAAAAAAGGGTCTTAGCACGCATTATAGTAGGCATTAGCTTAGAGATGATCAGTCTGAATAGGCAAAAGATGTGATGAAAAGGGACATTTATGGGTCCTAACAACCGATATGGAAGAAGTATTGATTGTCAAGTTTAATTCTAGTTTATTTCTAAGCATTCATCGTGAAGTAAATATGTTTGATAGTCTTTCCTTGGACAATGATTTTCTTCGGGCCTTGGTCGTGGAACATAAGGTGGTACCTCAACTCTTCTTTCCTCAAGCTCAAGTCAAACCATCCACTCCTAGAAATTCTCCTACTCTCCCATCAGTTGGCCCATAGTCCTTCCCCACCTCATCTTGTAATGTGCCCTGGTGTTCTTTCCATTAGACCAATTCTCACTCTTCTGCCGACTTTCGCGCACTTAAGAATCTACGCACCAACAAAACTTTGTTTCTCGAGATTGATCCGACCGACTCCCCTATAATATTGAAGTGTTTTCCCTTGATAACCCTATTGAAATAGATACATCCCTCATTTTAATGACTTCCAATGAACCTGGCACATCTATTATTACTCTCTTCACCCATAATTGCCAGATCAAAGACGAACTGGCCACCCTCATTATGGACAATGGAAGTTAAAAGAACCTCATCTCACAAGACTTGGTACAACGCCTCCAACTAACCACTACTTCACATCCAACCTCATACCAACTTGGTTGGGTACAAAAGGGCGGCCCTCATCTCACAGTCTCTAGGTGTTGTGCAGTCACCTTTTCCATTGGTCGGTTCTGTGATACAGTCACATGTGATGTCTCCCCTATGGATTGTGTAGATTATTACTCAACCTCCCCTACCAACAATCCCAACACGTTGTATACCATGTAAAATCCCACCAATATCATCTACAACTGGACGGGTACATCTATGTTTTCACATCATCTTCTCCTAAACTCACTTTGTTACTTACCGGAAAAGAAGCAGTTAAGCAAGTTAGTATCAATAAATGCATCTCCTTATGCTTAGTGCACCTAGTTAAACCCGATAATTTGTCCACTCCTACATCTCCAAACATGATCCCCTTGCTCGATGAATTTGTCAATGTATTCACATAGCCCACAGGATTACCCCCATATCGCTCTATTGAGAATTCCATTAACCTCATACCAGGTGCATCCTTACCCCGCGCACCTTCCTACCTCCTCACACCTTGAGAAGCTTCTGAAATTGAATGCCAAACTTGCCAACTTTTGGAATCTGGCCACATCAAGCCTTCATTGTCGCCTTGTGCATCCCCTACCTTTATTATCCCAAAAAAAGAAACTTTAGAGTGGCACCTCCTAACTGACTACCGTGCCCTCAAAAAATCCACGGTTAAAAACTAATATCCCCTTCCCTGGATCAAGGATTTGTTGGACCACCTACAAGGGGTTTGCTTCTTCACTTAGATGGAATTGAAAGTTGGGTATCATCAAGTGCGCATGCAGACAGTAGAAACATGGAAGACAATGTTCAAGACCAAATTTGGGATTTTCGAGTGGATGGTAATGCCACTTAGGTTGATGAATGCACCAACGGCATTCATGCACCTCATTAATGACATCTCCAGACCACACCTGGGTAAGTTTGTCGTTATTTATTTGGATGATATTTTGATCTTCAATAACTCTTGGAAAGACCATTTGAAACATGTGCACAGAGTGCTTGAATTGTTGCGCGAGCATAAGTTGCAGGTGAAAAAGAAAATAAGTCCTTTGTTGGACATAATTTCATCCAACACTTGGGATTCATAGTGGATACCCAAGGTGTGCGCCCATATCCCTCGAGGGTGTAGGATTTGGTGCAATGGACACCACCCTCCAAAACGCATGACCTCAAAATTTTAATGGGGGGCATCAATTTCTACAGAAAATTTGTCTCCCACTTCTCATAGCTGGCTCGACCTCTACATTAGCTATCACATCAAGGAAATTTTTGGTGGACTCTAGAGGTTGAGCATTGTTTTATGAAATTGAAGACAACATTGTGTTCAACCCTTGTTCTAAGACTTCCAGATATGAATCAACCCTTTGTGATTAAGATAAACACCTCTCAATTCACCATTGTGGTTGTACTTAAATAGGGAGGTCATCCTGTAGCGTATCATTTCGAGACTCTTATAGAAGCCAAAGTCAACTACAAGACACATGACAAGGAATTCTACAACTTGGTACATGAACTCAAGAAATGGTGCCACTACATTCTGGGTAAAGAGAACATCCTGCATACCGACCACCATCTGTTGATATTCATCAATTCCCAAAGTAAGATGCAGTAACAACGCCATTTAAAGTGGGAAACGTATCTTTAATAGTTTCACCTGGTTATTAAATATAAGAAGGGGACCTCCAATAAGATGGAAGACTTGTTAAGTAGGACCCCAATGCAGGTTATGCACATTTTAGAAGTGTGTTGTGCAACTTATGATGCATGGAAGGACATGTATGTTACAGATCCATGTTTTGGAGAAGTTTGGCATGCTTTGCAACAACCTACGGTCATCAACCTGACTCCATTTCTTGACTACACCATCTGTGAACGATGGATCTACAAAATCAATAAGTTATGTGTGCCACACATTGAAGATCGTCTCATTCTAATACAAGAAGCACATGCCTCTTCTTGCAGTGGGAATTTTGGCACATCCAAAACCATCCTCAATCTCCAACGCCATTTCTACTGGCTTGCACTGTCCAAACAGGTGGAAAAATCCATTTGTACATGCTCCCTTTGTTCACAAAGTAAGCCATCTAACCGTCTGCATGGTCTCTACCAACCTCTACCAGTTTCTTCTCGTCCATATTAAAAATATTATTACAACAAAATTTAAGAAGAAATCATGGTGTGATAAAGAGATAAAGGGAAAAAAGAAATTAAGATATTATAAGGAGGTGATCAACCTAATCTTGGAAGACAATGTTCAAGACCAAATTTGGGATTTTCGAGTGGATGGTAATTCCATTCGAGATGATGAATGTGCCAGCCACATTCATGTGCCTCATTAATAACATCTTCAGACCACACCTGGGTAAGTTTTTCGTTATTTATTTGGATTATATTTTGATCTTCGGTAACTCTTGGCAAGACCATTTGCAACATGTGCGCGGAGTGCTTTAATTGTTGTGCAATCATAAGTTGCAGGTGAAGGAAAAGAAGTCCTTCTTTGGATAGACTCACGTCCAATACTTGAGATTCATAGTGGATACCCAAGGTAAGTGCCTAGATCCCTTGAGGGTACAGGATTTGGCATAATGGCTAGCACCATCCAATGTGTATGACCTCAAAAGCTTCATGGGGGGGCATCACTTTCTACATGAAATTTGTCTCCCACTTCTCACAACTGGCTCGACCTCTACATCAGTTGTCAAATCAAGCACATTTTATGTGGACTTCTGAGGTTGAGCGTCATTTTATGAAATTGAATACAACATTGTTTTCAGCCCCTGTTCTAAGACTTTCAGACGTGAATCATCCCTTTGAGATCGAGACAGATGCCTCTCAATTCGTCATTGGGGTTGTACTTAAACAAGGAGGTTATTTGGTACTCTCAATTCGTCATTGGGGTTGTACTTAAACAAGGAGGTTATTTGGTAGTGTTTCACTCCGAGACTTTTACAAAAGCCAAAGTCAACTACATCACATATGACAGTGAATTATATAGCTTGGTATAGGCACTCAAGCAATGGCGCCACTACATTCTGAGTAAAGAGACCATCCTACATACCGAACATCATCAACTGATATTCATCAATTCCCAGAGTAAGATACAGAAACAACGCCATTTAAAGTGGGCAGTGTATCTTCAACAGTTTCACCTGGTTATTAAATATAAGAAGGGGACCTTCAATAAGATGGTGGGCTTGTTAAGTCGTCCCCCAATGTAGGTTCTACACATTTTAGAAGTGTGTTGTGTATCTTATGACAAATGGAAGGACATGTATGCTACAGATACATGTTTTAGTGATTTCACCTGGTTATTAAATATAAGAAGGGGACCTTCAATAAGATGGTGGACTTGTTAAGTCGTCCCCCAATGTAGGTTCTACACATTTTAGAAGTGTGTTGTGTATCTTATGACAAATGGAAGGACATGTATGCTACAGATACATGTTTTAGTGAAGTCTAGCATGCTTTGCAACAACCTATTGTCATCAACAAGACTCTCTTTTTGGACTACACCATCCTTGAAGGGTAGCTCTACAAACTCAATGAGTTATGTGTGTCGCAGACTAAAGACTGTCTCATTCTAATCTGAGAAGAACATGCATCTTCTTGCGATGAAAATTTCGACACAGCCAAAACCATCCTCAATCTCTAGCTCCATTTATACTCACCTGCATTGTCCAAACAAGTGGAAAAAATCATTTGTTCTTGCTCCCTTTGTTCACAAAGTAAGCCATATAATCGTCTGCATGGTCTGTACCAACCTCTACTAGTTCCTTCTCACCCATGGGAATCCATTTCCATGGAATTTTTGATTGGTCTCCCTACCACATTTCATTTGGGTCGTAGTTTGTCGTTTCTCTAAGATGGTTTTGTTCATTCCTTGTCATAAAAATACAACTGTTGTGCAAACCACCAACCTCTTTTTCCATCATGTGTGGACCCATTTCGGCTTACCCAGTAGTATCATTTCGTATCATGACTCTTGCTTCCTCAGTACCTTCTAGGGTACTCTATGGTCTTCACTCGGATGCCAAATTCATTTCTCCACAGAATTTCACCCTCAAACTAACGTCCAAATAGAGGTTGTCAATCGCACTCTAGTCCACTCTCTTGGCAACTAATTTGCAAAAAATAAGAAATAGGACTCTTGTTTGCACATCATTCATCACAAGTATAACAGGGTCACCCAGTCCTCCATATGATTCTCACCTTTCAAGGTTTGTTTGGGTTTTCATCCAAGTGCGCCCTCATAATTACCACTCACTCTTACATCCTCGGGGTCTACACAACAACAACATGAGCAACAATTAGTGCAGAATTCCATCCACAACATTTCATAGCGACATTCCCAAGTAGTACAGGCATTGCAAGCAGCACAAGAACGCACCAAGAAAAGGCACGATAAACAGTGCACAGCATTGGTTTTTTAGCCTAGCGATCAAGTGTGGATATTAATGGACAAGCATCGCTTCTGAGGACAACATCATAAGCTCCACCCTTTGCGCTATGGTCCATACACCGTGCTCGAAATTATTGGAGAGAATGCATATCACCTAGACTTGCCACCACAGCTCAGCATCCACGATGTTCTCAACGTCAACAATCTCAAGTTGTTCGAGCCACCACTCCTTGAGGAAATTGTTACGGTACAGCATGCAGTGGACAACATACCATACTTTAAGCCTCCTTTACTCGTGGAAACCATTCTAGACCCTCGAACTTGCAACAATCGCTAGCAACAATATGTTTCATACCTTGTGGGTCGCAAGGGCCGAACACCTACGCATGCCAAGTGGATGTCTCCAGCAACATTGCAGCTTTCTTTCCCTCACTTGTTGGTGGAAGTAGGGACACTTCTAAATCTAAACAAGGAGGAATTGGGCCACCAAAGAGGGAACCCCTTTCTTTCCCTCACTTGTTGGTGGAAGTAGGGACACTTCTAAATCTAAACAAGGAGGAATTGGGCCACCAAAGAGGGAACCCACCTTCCTTCGTCGATCAGCACGAGGACGCATAGTTGTTTCTATTGTAAAACTACCCTCGCTAGTACAACTGAGCAGGGCAGTTCCTAATAAATAATTAGTATGTTTTCCGTAAGGAAATTAATTAATAAAAAGAGAAACGACACTTGTCAGTCAAAAATAAAAGCATCAAGTCTCTTGATGTTGTTGTAAACAAAAATTACCCAATTTGATAAAAAGGGTATCTTCTTGCTAAAATACAAGAAATAATCACTTACTTTTCATTTCTAGTGTTCCTCTCTTTCATTCTCTGTGTATTTTTATTTATGCAGTGTTTTATTATTCTGTACCAATCTGTTTTGTTGCTACATTTTTATTTTACAAATAGAGTTACAAATCATAAAAAGTATCACTTTTATTATTAACTTAAGCTTCAATTTAGGGCATTTATCCTCATTGTACAAGTAAGAATCTACCCCTTCTCATTTATAACTCTTATCATTTGATAAATACAATTTACAAAGTTTCTTGAAGAAGTTTCCACTTATTAATATGAATAAATGTAAATGCAATCTATCATTATATGTGTATATCATTTGATAAATACAATTTACAAAGTTTCTTTAAGAGTCCACTTATTAATATGAACAAATGTAAATGCAATCTATCATTATATGTGTAAGTGTGCCACTGCTTTTGTTTGTGATTATTTGTTTAGGTTATGTGTACTTCATTTGTATCACATTTCTTACTTATAATATATGGTGTGATTCAAGCCTTATGGTGGCATCATACCTCCTTCTATTCATGCATGATTAGTCTACGGAAAAGGGGTTTTAGTTCCTCTTGTAATTGCAATAATAATGTCATTTTAAAATACAAAATACACTCCACTTGAATATAACACGAAAATTGTTGGGAATTTAGAGGCACAACATACCTCACCCTTTAAGAGGATGTTTTTCCATCAAATCCTTTAATGGTGTTTGGGTGGTGGCATTTCCATGTGTCATTTAAGAGGATGTTTTTCCATTAAATCCCTTCTTGAGTAGAATCTTTGACCTCGTAGTATGTTTCTTATGGAAACCCTATCTCTTTTCTTAAATGTTGTTTTAATCAAGAGGGATGTATATCGTTATTATTAATAAGTGTTTATTTTCAATCATATTTAATGTGTTCTCTACTTCAATGAATTCTATTAACAAGACTTAATGGTGATAGATAATTTTCTACATGGTTTTGTCTAATTGTTATCAACTTAACCTTAAATGTTGAGGTTAATTCAGGGATCATACTAAAATTAAAATGATTTAAAATTAAATTAAAATGTCTTGATACAATAATTAATCTCAAAAAATAATTAAAAAAAATATTAGAATTTTTAATATCATTAACACAATCAAATTAGATTAATTCATGGTTTTTATCATTAAAGAAGTTTATATCATTATTAAATTAAAAATATTTAATATTAAACTAAAATTTATTCATTCTCATCTATTTTCTCATTTATTATGTAGCTTGTACTGTTTAACAAGTTAAAAAAAATAATAATCTTAAAAAAGTTAAAAAAAAAAAAAAATTATTAAAATGTATGGGTCATCATCTCTTTTTTCATTTATTATTTTTCACATTGCAATGATATATATGTTGTGTTAAAGTGGACATGTACTTTGAACTATTGAATTGTATTTTTTAATTAATCAATAACATTGAACTTCAATAAATTAATATCTAAAATTTGTAGATGATCATACCATAGAAATTATAAGTATGTATCAATTAAATCTAAAAGTTTATTTTAATTTATAATTAAAACTAATACTAAAAGCGAATTTTAAATTGTAATTTAAACTTATATTTTAAATAAACATTATAATTATTAAAAAAATTATTTATTACATAATTTACTTTAATTAAAATTAATGGTATTTATATATTCTACACATAAACCTATGTAAAATAGGTGGTCATTTTTTAAAATACAAACAAAACAAATAAGTTCATAAAAATTCATTCTAAATTTTTAAATTGGTAAGATTCGCAACATAAAACTTTGTAAAACAAAATTAGATAATGCATTTGTTTTTTTGAAAATTCAAATAATTAGGAATACCTAGTTCAATAGGAATTGTTTTACAATTTAATACTATATTATAATTATTGGACAAAGAACTAAAATGAAAATAATTCAAATTATAATAAAATGGAAAAAGATGATTAAATATATTTTTACTTTAATGTTGGTGTTTTGAAAACAACACATTTGAAACAAATTAAAATATCAAATAATATCATTTAAATAGTATTATTTACATTTCTTTTTAAACTTTTAAAATATAAGAAAAATATAAATTAAAAAAAATAATAATAAAATATCTTCTTAATCTTTTAAAAAAAAATAATAAAATTAATAACACTAACTTTTCTTATATATATATATATATGAACAATCTCCTTGTTCAAATGATGGAACTGTCATTATAACAAAATGTAAAGTTTAATGTGAGTTATCATGCATGAACAATCTTGACCTTGTTAAAGTGATGAAGAAGTTAAGTAAAGTCTAAGAACATCTATTAGTTTATCTATCTTTGGACTATAAAGGATTTTTGGAATTTGCATTTTATAAGTGTAGGTGATGTGAATAAAAATGTGAGGAACATTTAATTTGCATTTTATAAGTTTTATGTAATGTGAATAAGAATGTAATGAGCATTTTATAAGTTTTATGTAATATAAGTTTTATGTAATTTGTGAATAAGAATGTAATGAAAAGTAAGTTTTATGTAATGTGAATAAGAATGTATTGAAAAGGAATATGCTTACTTATTTTTAATATTTAAATAATTTATTTATTTTAATTTAATAAAATTTTAATATTTAAATGATTTATTTATTTTAATTTATTAAGATAAATTATAATTTATATGTGTTTATTTATTTTTATATTTAAATGATTTATTTATTTTAATTTATTAAAATAAATCAAGACTCATAAGATGAAACAAAACTTAGGTGCCGATTTTGAAGGTCTCTAACAAATATCATCATTGTCATTTTAAATTTACACCCAAGTTTTGTTTGATCTCTGATCTCTCTGAGTACTTTTTAAATTCGAAGACTTCCTGTCTCGCCACAGCTGGACGGAGTCTATATATTGTTCTGTTTTTATTTCTAATTTCAGCAATGAATAAATGTGAGTGGATTTAGTCTACTGCTATATGGTTCTGTTTTTATTTCCAATCCCAGCAGTGAATAAATGTGAGTTTAAGATGTATTTAGTCTACTGCTTTGCAGAAATGTTCTTGCAATGCTAGTATGCAATCAAACAACGAATAGTGTCAGTAACTTATACGTTGACAGTAAAATCTCAAGGAGAGTCTGGCATTTTGCAAATAGATCTGATAGTAAAAAAATTCAGGATATCAAAATTTTAATATCTCACTGTAACAAATATATGCAGGAAACAATCTAGGCCCACAAATAAACAACCTACTATCAGTTCACAGTAAAATCATATAATATAAGACTTGCATTGGAGCATGTCTAATACAACGAACAAATCAGAAATATTTTCTAATCATAGGATGTCATGGAATATCGGTAGAAGTTGGGACTGCAAATAACAGAAATAACTCTAGATCCCTAAACAAATCATCATAAATAAGCTGAAACCTGGCCATAATTTCCTTAGCAGGTATCTGAACGACTGTTTCAGTTTATAGCTGGGCTTTCTCCTCGGTGCCCACGATCTCCGCTTCTGTTTCAATCTTGGCTGCTTCTTCTTTTACATTCTCATCACCTGCAGGAACAGCCGGTGCCTCTAAGATGTCTTTAGCAGGTTCCTTTGCAGTTTCAGCTCCCCCTTCCACCAAATCGATCTCTCTTGCAATAACTGGGGATTCTTCATTGGCCACAAATGGAGAAAGCTTCTCTAGCAGATATTGGATCTGAGAAGACATTAGAGCAGTGCCATACTTATCTCCAGCCTCCTTCAATGTTTGTGCTCCCGGACAGCCTACAATATACAACAAATATTACCCACATGAGAAACAGAAGTATCGAGTATGCAGAAAGTAGCTTATTATGGCTAGATGCAGTAATCAATATTATCAGTTGCACTGAGAAAAGCCAGGCTTTAATTTTACAATTGGCTTAATTCTCATATATTCCACCTGCTTCCACAAGCCGCTGTAACAGATCCTGAGCAGCTTGGGCTTCTTGTTTCACTTTGTCTTCAGTTGGCTCCTTGAAAAGCACCTGCCAGAGATATGGTCCAATGTAAGCAATATTTCTTATCTTTTTTCAACTAGTATTTTCAATAAATATATAGATATACATATAAGTAAAGAAATTGTCCATTATCTCAACTATCTTTGGCTCCAGTTCAGGTTTCTTCTCTTCAATTTCATTCTCTATGGAATTCTGTGAAGAAAATCACAAAGTCATTGATTAAGGTGTTTTACAGTTCCATGGGACGATTTACAGTCTAATACATAATTATCTTAATTGATATATTTAAATAAAGATTATAAATAATCTTCTAATACCATAATCATTATGAGGAAATTTCAATTAACCTTGGATCTAATCATTTTTATAAAATCTAATGTTAAGATAGAATTATCCTAATAAAACCAATTAATATACTGATGAAGATTTTAGTCCAAGCAAATGGAAAATGATAAAAGTAAATAAAGATAAAGAAGAGGTTTTATGCTTCTATTTGATTCAGGGTTGTTATAGAAGAAATAATTAAATATCATAATGATTATAGTTTACAAGATGTAGTTTTTTGTTTGCAGTAAATTCAAAGTGAAGATAGATATATAATTTTGATTTTGGTGAATGAAAAACAATGAAAGAACTTAATAGATACAGAAGAAGTTTCTTGCCTTGGCCTTGTCGAAGGATTTGGCAGCTTCTGCTGCTCCTTTGCTGTTGGCATCTTCTTTGCCGAAATATTTCTTGATCTTCGGCAGCACCTTTGCCTTCCAGTAAGTCATTTTGATAATTCTAGAAACCTTTTGATCACCTAAACAGAATTTGTTCTCAGAGCTTGCTCTGATCAGATCTCTGAAATAGTACAGCGTATAAATCTCCGATATCTGATGGAGCTATTGTACTACTGGTATCTCCTTAAGTGCAATTATGTAGAGATTTTCGTTGGGCTGGTTGTAGGGCTATAGACAGCGAGGATGACAGGCAAGTCCAGACAACGTCCTGGCTGGATTGAAGACTAAAATTGGAATACTTTTTGTACTTCATTTTATTGTAAAACAATGACAGATGGATAGGAGACAGTATTGAGGCGAATATAAGCAATTGTTTCTCCGCCATCCTATTCTTTTTTTAACCATGGGAACAGCAACCTCCCAAGAGTATATCTAACAGCCCGCAAGCCAGATATATTAATAACTTGTGACTCAGCAGGGGCCTAGATGTCCCTTCTAGAAGTGAACCTCTATCCCAGGGGTCGTCTACCCTTCTAACCTTGTCACAAGAGGCCAATATGAGCATTCCTACCCCCACTGGTTTTGAACTTGTGACCTCCCCGGAGATAACACATGTTCTTAACCATTGTGACCTCCCCGGAGATAACACATGTTCTTAACCATTGGGCCCACTCAAGTACTCTTAGCTCCATCCTATTCTTGACTTTATTAGACATGTCAAAGGAAGAAACACATCTGTGGAATTGGTGGGCTAATATTGGACGTGGAACCAATAAGTTGCGTAGTTTATGGCCTTGGAAATATTACTTAAACGTTTCCACTCTTCCACATTCAACTCATTTGTCATAAGTCACGTTTTTCGTGAACACAATGAGGTAGCCGATAAGCTTTCGAAGGAAGGACTGGCACTTCCAGCGGGTCCAATTTGGGGGACCGGGTTTCTGTCGACAGAGCTCCACTTTTTTTATATCGTTCTTTCATGATATAGATGGTGTTTTTTTTATTTGTTTTACTGAAACATTGATTTTTATTTGTTTCACTGAAACATGCATAAGAATATGTAATGTGATTCAAAGGAAACATGATTACTTTTAACAATTAGTATAGATGTAACAAATTATAATTTGCATAATGATTTTTTTTTCTAGATTTTTCAATAATTTAGTTAAGATTTGGGTTTTCTATGTTAATTTAGTTTAATTTGAGTTATAGATAGTTTTGATTAAAGTTTGAAGCAATCTTAAAAATCATATATTTTCCATTTTATTTATCTTATGTTTGTACATAAGATACCTTCCTCATAGTCATACTTTCAATAAAACAAAGACTTACTTCTATAATGATAAAATAGAGTATACTGCTATTGATACTAATAATATATTTCATAAAATTTATTAAATATTAACTATAAAAAAATGGAAAATATTATGTTTTCACTTCATAAAAAAATACTGTTACTAATCCAACCAAATATTAATTAAAAAATTACTTTTACTAATCCAACCACTTTTCAAATTGATTTTAAAAACAATATTTCTGGTCAAATAATTAATTATGTTTGAAATTTATTAAAACCAAATTAAGAAGTCACTTGTAACAACATAGTTTCAAAAATATCATAATTTTAACACTTAAAAAATTAATAAATTAATGATAAGTTTAACATTGCTTTCTTTTTAAAATATTAATAAGATTTTTTAAACACAATTTTTAATACAATAAAAGGTTTTTTTAAGGTTATTGTTTTAAAAGTATTATAAATTTATGGGTGAAAGTGGTAACACTATTTTTTTTTCAATTTTTAATTTTACTTTTTTTATAATAGAATTAAGGACTTTCTAGACTATAGTTTCAAAAATATGATAATTTTAACTTTGAAAATAAAGTGCTACTAATAACACTATTTTTCTTTTAGATGGTTGGTTTTAAGTATTTTTCAACAAAACTAAGTGTTTTTAAGGCTAGAGTTTTTGTTTTGAGGTAACACTTCTAGTTAAGTGGGTAATTTTGTTTATAATGTATATGGATGATGTGGACATGTATGTGTCCACCTAAGTAATGTTGAATTTCCAGGTTAAACCCCCCAAAAAGCTAGTGAACTATTTTATGAAATTTTTAGTTTTATTTGTGTTCCATAGGGTATTTTTTTACTAAATGGTATATTGGGCATTATACATGTCTATTATGTTAGAATATAGAAGATGGTGTGCTCGTTTTACCATTGACGATACCCTCGTCACCCAACCACACGCCGAAGCCTCCCTTCGAGCACCCTAACCTTGACCTGAGAATTCCTCTAGAAGCAAACCCTAGGCTAGATAGCCAACCATCCCAACTTAAATTTCTGTTGAAGTCAATTCCAAGGTATTTGTACTCTGCAACTTCTTCCATAATGTTGCCTTCAAAGTAGAACTTATGTTTGTTATGCTTTCTTTTGTTAGAGAAAACCACTACTTTTGTTTTACTAATATTGACTTGCATCCCCACCCTTCTACAAAAATGTTCAAGGGAACATAAGTGCTCTTGCAAACCAAGAGCCGATTTAATAATCAATATAAGGTCATTTGCGTACAAAAGAAGCCTTATAACGAACTTGTCCAAATAGACACTGTCACCCCCTTGCGAATTTAGCCACTCTTCAAGCTTGTCAATATATAACCCAAAAAGGGTAGAAGACAATGGGCAACCTTGCTTGACCCCGATATCGCTTCTAAAACTTTCAGAAATGCCTACTGAAGTTCTAATTTTGACTTTCACCTCTTCATACAGCCTATGCACAACTGCTCTCAAATGCCTGGGAACCCCGAGTTCCTCCATTCTGCCCCAAAGCTTATCCCTAGGAACCGTGTCAAAGGCTTTTCTGAAATCAACAAAGCAACAAAAAACTTCTTCATTTTTTTCCCAAACTTTTTCAATGATGTGCCTTAAAGTTATGCAATGATCAACTATGGAATGTTTAGGTCTAAAACCTGCTTTCCCTTTAGCACGTTTATCTCTTTCTTATGCCCACTTGTTGATTTTCTTTTCTAACATGCTTCCAAATAACTTTGCAAACAAGGGGTTTATCATTATGGTTCTATAATTGGAGGGATTATTGACGTCACCACTCTTGAAACAAGGTATTTCCATACTAGTTGTCCAATCTATGGGGAATCCCTGTTGTATGATGTTGTTGAAATTTTTTGTGATGTGAGGAAAGAATTTTTAAGCCCCACTTTAGATACTCTGTTTGGAATTCATCTAAGTCTTTTTCTTTTCCAGTGCCCAGCTTCTTGATACCCATCTCTACCTCTTGCACCGTGAAGAGTTTTGTGTCTGTGTTGACCAAGGGAGGAGGGTCATGACCAAGGGAGGAGGGTCAACCTTGGGATCCTGCTCATAAAGTTGTCTTTCATAGTCAAACCATTTAGAAGTTGTAATGTTGTTTTCAGTTTGCACCTTTTTTGGTTGGAGCTCCTTCTAGAATAGTTTGGGGTTATTTTTCCCAAGGAATATTAGTTCTTGTCTTATACATACTTAAACTTTGCCTTTCTTCCCCACGCACAAGAAGATGCACAAAAATCAATAATTATAACTCAAGCTACTTACACATGAGTGAGGGGCATCATGACCCTTAGAGGTGGACATTCATCAAACATCAACAAATTTCAAATTTGGAATGGTTTGTCATAGTAATCATTGTGATGTTCAAGTTTGTGAAGCTTCTTTGTTTCATAAATCTTAAAGGCAAGTCATGGAAACTTTTCACTTTCATCAAGGGTGGAGGGGTGAGTTATGAGGGTGCACCACCTCTCATAAATAGTAAGGTGAAATTTCTTATGGGGACTTTCTTTAGAATACTAACTCTGTGTAGAATGGGAGGAATGGAGTGGAGAGTTGATGAGTGGCCTGGTATTGATCATATCTTACAATAAGCACTCTCCATTACTACAAGAGTTGGCACAAGTGCCCTTACATTCAATTCAACTTTTTGCATATGCATAGAAATTTGTAGATATTGATTGACATATAATAGAGAGATATTATAATAGGAAAAATATTTTATAGGACATGCTATATTAGACATAGCATCATCATATTTCTTTCATATGAGAAAAAAACACTTCAATTTTGAGTAGTTGCATGTTGTGCAAATTTTTTTATAGCCCAATAAAGTTTATCTACTAAAAGGAATGGTGAAGTTCCCTATCCCAGAACCTAGGTATCTTGGTATCTAGTGATTTTCTTGTTGTAAATCAAATTAGTAGTTCACAAAACAACATACACTTGCTAGAATAACCAACTCAAGATATTATGCACATCAACTAAGTTTATCATCCAAATAACTTCAAATCTAACAAGGGCTCTCTTACTGGGAAAATGTCTCAATTATAAAAGGGACAAAGCACATCAAAACCTTATTGGTTGATCTGTTGCCAAACTTCCTAGCACTTGTTTTGTGTTGTTGTACAAGCATGTGCGGCTATAGCGCGACCTATGTGTTGATGTTTGCGATGTACCATGCGACCTGTAACAAAACACCCATGTTATCTGTGTAACCTATATACTAATATGTGTGCTATGTGTGTGACTTGTAATAGAATACTCATGCTACTTACAAGAGCCCGATCTTTCTACTGCACACTTTCTCTCTCTCTCTCCCCCTTTGGCCTAGATCTCTAGATGGAAGTCCTTCTCCACTTATCCAAGATCTCTTTGAATCACAGTTCTTCATGATCCAATCCTTGAGAAAAAGTCCTTCTTTGCTCTCCAAAAGTACCAAGTGTCTCCTCTTTCACCTTTTTCATGCTTTTATAAGATTGAGTTATGACTTAACCCTAATCTCCAAAGTGATTGACTGTTGAGATTACTTCTCACCTAACTTGAGATCAATGGCTATTATTTAATTTACTAATGCTAATTTTAGCATTTCAAATTAAATAAAACTCAACTAATTAATAAAAGCATTTTAATTTAATAATTCCTTTAATTAAAGTAAATTATCAAGGTAGAAGGTTTTGGACGACTTCCACATGTCTAAACACTTAGACATGTACTTCCACTTAGACCTATGCAGATGTACATGTCTGATGCTACAAACATCAATGAGGGAAGCTTTCCAAGATATGGAGGTAGGAAGGATTTGCCGACATAATTTAGTAACACAATCCTAAGCAAACTTGGCACATGCAGAATTCCAAAAAAGATGCTTAAGGTTTTCAGGTTAACTAAATAAAGGATACTTAGATTGGGAGATATCTAGGAGAGACAATATGATCCAAAATGGATCATTATATAATTTGTCATCTATTTTGGTACTTTCTAAGTAGAAAAACCGGAGTTATTTGCTTGTATGGCCCATTTTAGGGGTGGGTCTTGCTTTGATAATTCAAGGTCCAAAAAACTTTTGAAGTCTATTTGAGGCCTTAAACAGTCATTTTTGGGGTCAAAAATTTGTGAACAAAGTTTACAACCTCTTGAAACTACTCTAAGCATTAAGAAATTTCCAACAATGCAAATATCTCCTAAATTGGAGTTCATATGAGGAAGTTATATCTTTTGCAAGTTGACATATCCTATTGACACCATGATACTGAGTGGAAGACATGTCAACTCCCTTTACTCACACATGTGAAGCTAGTGTTGAATTTCAAGAATATTCTAGATGATCCAAAACCGTAACCCTAATAGAAAGTTTAGGCATGCAAAAATCATAACCCTAATCAAAAGTTGAGGCATCCAAATCCCTAATCCTAACCTTGGATGGATAATAAGGGCCATGCAAATAAGGCCATTTTGGGATTAAATAATGACTTCCCATACTATGTGTTAAGGGATTTTTCCCCCGTGACTTTGGGTCATGTCACAGTAGAGATTGACCAAGTGAAAGACAAAACCATAACCCACACATAAGAATTGTAATGAAATAACTACTTTATTAGAGAGGGAAGAAAGTTTCACACCTTGTATCTTTATGTTCGGTGTTGTTCCTCGCTCTCGACCTCGGTACTGCTCTTGACCCCCGCTTGAGTTAACCTGCAAAAGAGGATCAAGAAAGTGTTGCAACAAGGTAGTTATAGCATAAAATCATATAAGTAAATAATATATAGATTCAAATATGGAGAATGATTAGACATTCATAAACACATTAAATCAGTACTACACAAGTATGGGGAAAAGAGAACTCTTTATTAGCAACGGTAAAAGAAGTGGTTACGACCTGACTCCAATCGTTGGCACTACCTCGAAGCCAACTGCCCAGGTTCCTCCAAAAGGTCCTTCAAGCGTCACTCAACAATATTTCCCTTCCTTGGATGACCCAATAAGGATAGGAACACACCTTATGGTCATATAATGAAAAGGAAGGAAAATTGGAACAAGGGTTCTAGGTTACACGGATGTTACTTAAAGGATGAAGGGGAATAGGGAGACTTGCAATTTCTTCAAAATAACTTTGTGTCTAGGTTTTCCTCCTCATCCATGCCTCCAAATGTTCATTTATACCATCCTCAAGAATTTAAGGAGGTTGAATTCCAGTTGGTACAGGTTCAGGGAGGTTGGGAAATGATCCCAACCAAAAACCCTACCCGAAAATGTGGAATTATTTTATTTTTCACATTTTTTTAGGGCATCTGTGGGTTGTACACTAGAAAGGCATGGATGTTTGCATGCTGCACCAATATGACCCACGTATATAAGCAAAAACATTGTTTTTTAAGTGACTTTGATGAGGGAACTTGGGATTTAATACTGCAAGTCGGGGACAAGGACTAAGACATATCACAATGAAAATGGTGTGGCAAATTGTGGTATAACAGATGCCCCCTAATGTGTGAGGTCAGAACAAAAATTATGGGTGAAATAAATTATAACTCTGAGAGGCGAGGATGCATTGAAGTAGATCCCAATGTAGGTTCTCGAACAGTTGATCCAAGAACATAAATTGTCAGCAGAGATTAAGTAAGAATATTTTCTTCCTAATTCGTGCATACCCATGCTTAGGAGTGACGTAAGCATGGACGCCAAATAAAATACATTATGGATCCATGGCATATATATGAAAGTATGACTAATTTCTATAGCCATGAATAATACACAGTGGTTCCATGTGATATATATAAAGTAGCAAGCATGGCCACAAGGAATACACAGTGGATCCATGTCAAAGTATATCATAGCCAAAAATAGATACACAGGGGATCTATGTCTCAAAATAAAAAACAGAGGATATCTGGGACCAATAGTGTGAAAAAATTGATCCTCTACAAGTACCAGTGTATGTGGGGTGGTACAATATATGTCAAGTAGGAGCACAAAGGATGTTATGTGCATACTTCACCTGAATTCGTCAAACGATATGTCGTGGTACGAGTCTACATTATGTGAATAGATGTGTTGGGGTCGACCACAGTGAGACGTCTCTTGATTATCATTCATTGATGTATAGCGTTAACAAACATAGGACAACCCACCTATAATGATAATGGGTGTCAAGGTACCATGATACAATCTAACAAGTGTGAATAAATGAGTTGATGTCGAACACATGGTACAATCTATCGAGCAGGGGACATTGATGGATTCCCATTATCAATAGAAAGGGAACCTGCCATTGATGATTGCAATCCCCAAGGTACCAAATATGAATCTAGATCCCTATCCCAGAGCAAGATGTGTTGAAGTCGATAGGAAGAGATCCATTGGAAGGAAGGAATTAAGGCATCCTCCATCATCTAGCATGAGGGGTAGAAGAAGGTCAAATATTTGGAAGGAATCGGATGAAGATATTGTGAGGACCACATTGAGGTATGACTCTGGCATGCACCAGATGGAATAGCACATGGAAGAGACTCTCTGAATAACATCCAATAAGAAATACTACTGATAAATATGAGGAATCCACCAATAGGGTAAAATAGAAACCAAGGTACCGTATGAATCCCTAATTTTGATGATTGTTGTTGACGACGAACACAAGGGAAACCGCTCATTCAGCGACCAATAATGGTTTGTCATCTGTTGAGCACAAGGTCACCTATCAATGATGGAAATAGGCCCAGGGTTCTACTTTAGGTCATACTCTCAGAGAAATGTGTCGAAGTTGATAAGAGTAGACTCGCGAGCAAGAATTCAATGGGGACCTTCTATACTAGCATGAGTAAGAGACATAGATACTTGTGATAATGACATGAACTTGATGGACTCGGGAAATTCGACTTGAAAGGTTAGATACTTACTACAGAATGGTGGAATCAGGATGAAACTTCCCTTGAACAAAATCATGACACATTATGTGACTTAGGCAGCATGACTATCAACTGGGATACATTTGTGATACAAGAGGCATCCACAAACGCTCAATATGGTTGGAAGAATAACCAACTAGGGGAGATTATACTCAAAAATGAGAAAGAGTCTCTTAAAGCCGTACTAAACCCAAAATATTGAGACACTGACTCGAGATTGTGCTTTGTTCAAGGGAGACAAGGTTGTTGCCAGTAAAAAGAGATAGATGTTTTCCCCCTCTTTTTGGTTTTTTTTTTATTTTTTTGTCTTTTTCATATTATTAAAGCCTAAAAAAGAACAAAAGAATGTTATATTACAGTGGAGGAAATGAGTGTCGCAAGAAATCAAACTAGTTCCAAAGCGCAAGGAACATAACTATGTCCAATGCAAGGAACATAACTATGTCCAATGCAAGGAAGCATGTGCAAGATAAGGACACTCGGGGAATGTTTCCTCTAGGGTTAAGGTGTCAAGTCGCAAAGTAAAAAAATTCAAGGATGGAAACTGATAAGAATGCATAAGCAATTGGTTCAACAAAAGCAATTTGAATATGGCATTAGGCCTAAAAGCATGAGTGGTTAATATATAATGCAATTACAACTCGACAAAGTTTGGAAGCCCCCGAAGGTGAGTTCGCTAGAAAAATATTGAGAGGAAGTCATGAGGCTTCAATGAAAATACATGGTAGGACTAAAGAGGGCTTTCGAGCCTACAGGAAAACTGCAACATGGGTGTAAAAAATGTCAGTGAGGTACTAATTAGGACACCCATGAAGAGGTAAGCTCTACCATCCGTAAGCGACACCTTTAAGTAGTTGGAAAGGTATGATGTCATTAATGAATGAGGTTGACCCTACAGAAAATATGTGTTCGGTACAGATAGATACATTATGCAAGCGAGATGGAGCCTACACTAGATGAAAACAAGGAATACAATACCTACTAAAGAGTCGGAAAAAATGTTATTGTGAGAAGCATATAATGGGGGGATTCTCGTAGGTAATAGCCAGAAAAAGATTGAGTGGAAGAAATGTGGCTTCAATGCAAAGTCATGGCAGGACTAAATAGGACTCCCAAGCCTAAGAAAACTTGCGGCATGAGCGCCAAAATATAAAAGGGATTCTAAACTAGGGTTCCCATGGAAAGTAGGCTCTACCATCAATGAAATGACATTCTTAAGTAGATAGAAAGGTTTTGTTGTTCGTTAATGGGATTGACCCTAGGTTAAGGTGGAAATGAAAATTGTTAATGAAAATATTAAAGGTATGTGAGACCTACTCTAAATGCCAGTTACATGAAAACATCAGCTTCCAGAGTCTTGAAAAAGACTTCAGTCAATCGAGAAAAAGACCAAAAGTACCCAAAATAAATATCTATAACATGCAATGGAAACCACAACAACACAACATAGCTTGACATTAGTTCAGTTTATAGAAAAATACGAGACTGTGGAAAATGGGTTTCTAAAATTTATATAAATAAGGTTATTTTACCATTTTACCATATCATTTTTACCATTTGAAACAAAATTACCCAAATTTGGAGAAACCCTTCCAACTTCACATGGAGATTACGGGAGCTTGGAGTGACCAAATCACGAACTGTCTAGACCAAGTAAGTGCTCAATCCATTGCTTTCATTTCCATCCATTTAATTTTCACTTTTTATGACAAATTGAGGGATACCCCTCCTTTTCTCCTCAGGACTCTGCACATCTGCAGTTTTCCCCAAACTAGATAGTGGATGTCCGCAATTGGTAGAAAAACCAATCACGAATATCTGCGACTGTCATAATGGGGACCCATAGATTCCTAGAGTAAAGTTGAAAAACAAAGATTAACTTTGCTTCTTTAGATCGTAAGCAGGATGTTTTTTCATTGGAGGGGACGCGAACACGAGGAGGTTGATCATGCGGTGTTTGATTATGATGATGCTAAAGAATATCTCTAGAAATGTGACATGTATAATTTCTTCCAAATTGGTGGAATACAATCTCAAAATATATTTCTAAATCTCCTCATTGATTATTGGCATCTAGAGGCATTCATGCTTGGTGGGCAATCACTGACCATCACAATCAAAGACATCTACTCCATCATCATTTTATATCGTAGAGGTGAAGTGCCCAACTTCACAACTCACGGTGGGGGTGGCCATACTATAAACGACTACATAAATGAATATTGTGAGGATGGCATAGAGAAAACGAGCTCACAAGTGCCCATCAAGCATATCACCAACCTAAGTTTAATGGTGATATTGTATATTATAGTGCACATTGTGGGATATAACTCCTTGTACTTGGCATCTTGGTAACAAATGCAACATGGGGTTGAGTGCTTATGACCCACAATGTTTGACTGGAGCACCACAATGCTCTCATGCATGAAAACACAGCTCACTGATTGCAAGTTGCGAAAGAACAAGAATTTTGGGTTTGGAAGCGTTCTTTGCACATTCTTTTTCAAGAGAGTGCCAATGATGAGCCAAAAAGATCATGTCAGAGAACATTTACGACCTTGTCCTGCCATGGTACGATCGACTAAGTTTTTGGTCCATCTAGGAGGGGGGGAATTATTTAATCCTTATGATGATGACTTCTTTGCTTGGTGGGAACACCAAGTACCCTTTATCGAGGATTATCCATATACCGGGATAAACTTCTTCAGAGATCTGGATGTCATCATTCCTCTCGATGAAGAGCTTCAAGGTATAGGTAGCTTTTATTTTGTTTTATTTGATTTTTTTTTAGATTATATATTATATATACAAAAGAAAGGAAGAAAAAACTTGTCTTTTTGGTGAGATCCATAATATTAAAGCATGTTTTTCAAACATGCAAATAGAGCACCAGTGAGACCAATTGGTGTTCCACAACATAGTTGTCGAGGGAGAGACCAAGCAAGGCCTGGTGATGATGTGGCAAGGACCTTTCGGAGCTTTGGCAGGAACCTGTAGGCACTAACATGCTTCATATTGATGGCCACTATATATGACCTCCCAGTAGGCATGCAACATCATGTTGTAGGAGTACCCTGGACATGGGTTTGTTTGTTTCGGCATTTGGATAATGTTGTGGTTTTCTGTGACAGAGTTCATCGACCTCAAGCCTAGATTATTACGTACTGAGAGCACTATTTTGTACTATGAACCTCTTTTGGACACACACACACACA
>CBVK0100895020.1:0-24810 GCA_900067695.1 Picea abies
ATAGATAGATAGATAGATATATCTTTTTGTGCGTTATTTTGATATTCTACTTGCAAATGATTAAATATTTACATGTGTAAAATGTGTGTGCTTATGTTATGAATGTGAAAAATTCCAATCTAAAACGTAATAAACGCATAGGAACATGCTCATAGGTAATAAACTCAAATGATTATTCCAGAATACATATCCTAAGGAATCATCGTAACAAGATTGGATAACGAATACGATATAGACCATTCAAATGTGACACAACCAACTGACAATCCAAGAACACATGAAGGTGTTGAATACCATGTGACAGAGTGTCTCACAAAAGCTCGATGACAGTGTTGTATTCAACAACATTATTTTTAGTTGCTCCGAGACAAACTCCTCCAACAAATACTAGTTGGTTAGTGAGTAAATAAATCAACCAGGCAGTAGAAGCCAAGTTTCAAGTGTGACGATTGGAACCGTCTACAAATCCAAAATAAAGTGACGACTCCCCTAGCATCTTCCACATAGCAAAAGCACAAGAGTAAAAAATGCAAGGAAAAATGAGGAAACATGTAAAAATATACATACAAAAATAAAAAATAATTACAAAAGAACTAGTACTCGAGCCATCAGGCTCAAGCATAGTACTTCTTAAGGTAGAGCCCATTTCTAGGCTATGACGACACATTTCCTTCATAATCTGCTAACTCATAAGACCTTTTTTCCAAAACTCGTCGCACGATGTATGGACCATGCCACATGGGGTTAAACTTTCCTACCCCCAGGGAATCCTTGTCCTCCTCGTATACTAACACAAGGTCTCCTTTGGAAAATACCCTAGGGCAGACAAAATTTGTGTACTAAAACTTGAGGCATTTTTTATGCGCTTCATTTTCTAAAGTTGCATCTCAACTTTGTTTGTCAAGATGCTCAAGACAAACAAGGAGTTCTTCAAGTTGCGTTGTGTTAGGTAAGAGTTCGACAACAATTTTAAGCAAAGGGATTTCACATTCAATGGGAAAAATTGTTTCTACTCCATGAACAAATTGAAAAGGCAAGAATCATGTTGTATTTTTTACTGAGGTTTGGTAAGCCCACAACGTTGGATATAGCATCAAATTCCAATTTGACCTGGTCGAGTTAATCATCCTCTTCAATATAGTTTTAACAAATTTGTTAATAGTCTCGACCTGACCATTAGCCTGAGGATAGTAAGGAGAGGAGTGATCTTATCTGAAACCTAGTTTTGATTCTAACTCAGACATCATGTGGTTCTAGAAATGACTTCCATGATCAATGAAAATCTCTCTCAAAACCTAAAACCTAGAGATGAATTGATTGAACACAAAAAGTGCTACGGTTTTGCCTTCATTAGCAAATGTCGGCATGACTTATGCCCACTTTGTAAAGTAGTCTATGACCACTATAATGTATTGATGCCCCCTAGACGAGGTTGGGTGGAATGTCATGAAATCTAGCCCCCACCTCGTGAAGGGGCTGGAAGCAATGACAGGAAACATAGGAGCAGGGTGTGTGTGCATCTTCTTTGTAAATATTTGACAAGGATGACAATTCTTGACCGCTTCTAGGCAATCCTTAAAGATCTTTGGAAAAAAATAATCGACATACAAAATCTTTTGGGTTTTTTCCAACCCTGATAAGTGATCACCACGTGCTCCACCATGGTAGTCATTTAAAATGACCTTTGCTTCCTCATGAGTGAGGCAGCGACGAAGAATTAAGTCTACCCCTCGTCAATACAAAGTGTTGGCAATAATGAGATAGTTCTTCGCTAGGTGACAAATATGTCGTCGCTCATCTTGTGAATAATGTGGAGGGAACTTCAGAGCCTCGAGATATATAAGGATATCTCCATACCAAGGATCGGATGAAGAGATGAGGAATATATGTTCATCCGGGAAAGATTCAATTACTTTACTATCCTCATTATCTACTGGGAACTCCGACATCAATTCAGCGAAGACTAAATATTTCTTGGATTTCGTAGAAGAAAAATCCAAATCAAATTCTTGAAGCAAAAAAATCCACTTAATATACTTCCCCCCAATTATTCACCGAGTCAAAACATACTGAAAAGGATTAACGTCGACGATGTCGGTTCTCTTACACAACAGAATGTAATTTCGAAGTCGTTGAACAACACGAAGTGTTGCTAAGGATAGTTTCTCGAGGTGAGAGTACTTCAATTCAGGGCCCAACAAAGTGTGACTTAAATAGTAGATGGCATGCTCTTGGAGCTCATCATCTTCCTGAACTAAGACCATGCCAATCGAAGATTTGGCTACTGCCAAATACAACAGGAAATCTCGATTATAATCTGGGGACTTAATAACATAGTCAAAACCAACACTTTTTTTAATGCATCAAACGAACGTTGTGTTGCCTCATCCCAATAAAATGGAACCCCCTTTTTCAAAAGAAGCATAAATCCTTTCATAATAGGTACAAGGCGTCGAAGGAAATTTTCCTTTCCTTGTATACTTTAAAGCTGACGAATTATGCACGGGGGAGGCAACTGAGTGATTGCCTCCACTTTCAGAGGGTCAACCATGATCCCTTTAGTTGAAACTATTAAACCCAAAAGATGTCCTGAAATCGCACAAAAAATACATTTATGTGGATTTAAATGGATTCGATAGTGACAATATCTCTCGAAGACTAGGCGGAGGTGTAACATATGTTGAGCTATCTTGCAAGAATTAGTTGTGAGATCATCCAAGTAAGCCTCCACTATATGTTTCAATTCATGGAAACAAAACATCATGGCCCACTGAAAAGTGGCTCCAATGTTTTTAAGGCCAAAGGGAATCTTTTTGTATGTGAAGGTTCCCCAAGGACAAATGAAAGTTGTCTTATGTTGATCTTCTGGTCGAATCTCAATTTGGTTATACCCCGAAAAACCATCCATGAACGAAAAATTCTCACTCCCTACGCATTCATTGAGAATATGATTGATGAATGGCGTAGGGAAGTTATCTTTTGGAAAATATTTATTCAAGTCCCGAAAATCCATACACACTCGAATCGTGCCATGTTTCTTATCAACTGGAACCGGATTGGACACCCATTCCATCAACAACACTAGGTAAATAAAGCTAGCTTTGAGTATCTTCTCCACCTCAACTTTAATTGTTGTTGCTTTCCTTGGATTCACTGGTCACAACTTTTTTCGAACCAGTTTCATGTTCTCGTATGTTCAAATCTCATGTTGAACAATTTGAGGATTTGTGCCAAGCATTTCCTCATACGACCAAGCAAAAACATCTCTAAATTCATTAAAAAGTGTCATGTACTCATGAATTTTGTCTTGAGAGCACTCTACCCCAATAAAGACATTTTGGACAACATCAGGGGTCCTAGAAATGTTAATGGGGAAGATTTCTGATATATTCATCGTATTTCCCTTGACATAGATACCATGCCTAGCCAAGGGATTTATCGTCCAATCAACACTCCTACTCACTGTTGAATTGAATTCTCCATTTTCCACATGACTAATATCAGGGACGAAATATAATCTATGATGCATATCCTCCCATTTCCTTTAGCCTCCATTCATTGCCTCAATAATAGCCTCATTTGAGGGAAATATGGTATCAAGACAGTTCTGGGAATTTGAAAAATTATGATCCCAAATAGGCTCTGGAAAAATATTGTCCTCCTCCGTCAAAGGAGGAGCTTCACCTAAGTCTACAGTAGCTTGTTGTATAGCTTGATAAGTGACTTTCATTGCAAATAGTGGCATAGCCATCTTGGCATGTGTGTGTCCCTCAACTGAATTAGATGGTGAGGGTAACACCCATGGATATCGTAGACACGATGATTTGAAAGAAACGACTCTTTTAATAGAAGTCAAGGGACTTGAATTTTGGTATTCGACTAGGGTGGCACGAATATAGGACATTGGTGATGGAAAATTAAAGGTACCCATAAGCGAAGGATATATTCCAACACCAACGGTCTCAGTTGTCAACTGGGAGTTATCAATCCATGGAACTGTAGATCCTTGATTCGTCATGGATATAGAACAATTAAAATCCATCTAATCGATAGTCACAATCCTTCCCTCATGGGGAAAGAACGAGACGATAATTGTCATCATGTAATTCCAACCCCTTTCCCAATAACAAGTTATATTCGAGTGGCGCATCGACTATTTTTACTTCTACGGAAATGGGCTTTCCTCCTAACTGGACCAAAAAAGAGGAAATAATCATATGCGGCCTAAACGATCACCAATCAAATGCAATCAACAAATTCAGAGAAGGTGTGAGTTCTATAGAGTCGATCTCTTTCCAGCAAGACAAAGACATGACGCACGTAGAAGCTCCCTCATTAATAACGGTCCTCATGATTACATGTTTTGCATAAAAAACATCAATATGGAAGGATACATGATAAGGAAGAAGGGGCTTCACATCAGCAGCATCGAACTTCATAGTGACCGGGCTGGAAGAATCCATGCTCCGATCACGGATAACAACGTGGTTCATTGCATGGGGAAACTTTGAAGAACCTCAAGAGCAGACATCGCAGATGACGTTTGAGATAAATCCTCAACAATAGAGTAGTTGGGTGTGGTTCTGGAATTAGGATTGTGTGATTTTATTTTGCACACACCTTTCGGTATGCACGTCATCGTTTCTTTCTCATGTCTCTCTATGTAAAGAGATCCCTGAGGATCATAAGTCTCTTTTCCTTTTGTTGTCAACTTTGGATTACTATAATCGCAAGAACTGGTCGAAAAATATACCTCCTCTTCTTTTAACTTCAAATAATTGACCATATTAATGAACAAGAAAGATCCATCTAACAAAGGTTCACCAAGAGTACCCCCTTGCGGATTGGAAATGGAAGAGCCAACTTGCATATTTTGTCCTTGTGAAAACGAATTTTTCAATACATCAGGTTGTTGTTATTGTTGCAACTTTATCAAGCATTTGACCTATTCCATATTCAAGAATTAATGAGTGAGGTGATCATCCCCACAAATCTTCCATGGGAACTTCACTTTTCTCTTTTCACTCTTTTCCCCTTTAGCATTCTTGTTAGGATTTTTGTTGTTTCCCCTACTATCCTTCTTGCCTTTTCCTTTATTTTTCTCTCCATGTTGTTGAGGACCCTTTTGAGTCTTCAATTGTACAATGTGTACATATGAGGACTGGATTGTAGGGTGGTTGAGCCAAAGGTCAAGACAATCACAGTTTGTTGAATTGACAATTGTTGCATCTAGTTAGCGACCAGATCTGTGTCTTTTCTTTGAGAAGAACCAACGATGCCATAAACATGTGGTCCCGACTTTGATTTTTTTAAGTCAGGGGTTGAACGAGGTACTTTAGGAATAATCTCGTAGAGAATTCCTGATTGAGAGTAAATCAATTCCAGTTGCTATGCTCTAAATATTTCTTTTTCTTTTTGAAATACTCCTGAAGTGGCTACATCCTTATAAATTTAGGAAGCAATGACTTCAAGAACTATTCTAAAAGAAATATCAGTAGAACAATGGCTTTAATAAATCTTTTTTTTCTCCATTCATTAATATGATCGAAAATGTGTGTAGCGTTGTCTTGTTCAAAGTTGGCAAAAAGTTATGTGCCAGCGTCGTACCGAACAGGGAGTTGGAAATGGTTGAGAAAAACCATGGCAAGGTCACCAAATGTCATGTACTTTGACCTTTCCAGTTCTATATACCATTTCACGGTGACCCCAATGAGGGTACGTTGGAATAAATGTAACTAAATCAAGTTATTGTTTAAAGAGTTGGACGAGCACCATAAGTGAAACGTCATTACGTGGTGTTATCGATCTTCACCACTATTCCCTTCAAACTTTAGGATGTCCGATGGTAGTTGGGTGGGAACCGTAGGGCGGCTTGGGTCGTGACGAATCAGGTCGTTCATCAACTTCGACAAGTTGGAAAATAGAGAGTTGCTAGAAAAGGTAGCCTAGGCTATGTCATTGACTGATTAGCAGCTTGAAAAGAGAGTCTTGGATTGTAACTGGCACTAGGTTGTTAGTAATATTTTTTCAATGGACCAAATATTTGGGTAAAATCTTGTTGGCTCTGGTTAAATGGAGGATAACCTCCACCCATTTGATTCCCCGATGGAAGAAGGGGGTTTCCCCCTACCGGACCACTTTGAAAAGGAACTAGTCCTTACATGGGGTTATACTGACTGAGAAAGGGGTTTCCCACTAATGACATCCCTTGTGAAGGGAAGGACCCTTGCATGGGATTACACTGATCTTGGAAGGGGTTTCCCCCAGTCGGCACTGCAGATGCAGTGAACGGATTACTCATGAATCCACCATATAATGTGAACAGAGTGGAAGTTGAAGGCATGCTAGCGGCACCTGTGGAAATGCCCCAACCTCCGAAGGGGTTAGGATCAAAAGACGTGAAATCCCCGCTCCCAATGGATGGAAACAATGGAGGAATGTGACCTCCATCCCAAGGGATCGCTTGGTAGGGAATTGAAGAACTCCCTACACCAATGTTAGAAACTTGGAACGTTCGATGGGAACCAGCCAACGCATTGAGTATGCCCATTAACAGCATACTGAATTAAAAAGTGTTTGAATTCGATGGAAATGGCATGGATCCACTCATGGAACGAGTAGAACCAACGACAAGCGGAGTAGTGTTGCTAGTCGAGGTGGATATGGTGGAATTAACCACACTAGTAGTTATGTTGGACACACCAAGAGGAAATATTCCACCGATGATTATTGTCGAAGTGGGATTTGTAGGGACTCCTGACCCGGACACTTGCAAAGTTTCATCCATATTGTCCCAATGAAGAGGGCTACAATCAGTAAATTTTGATCTAGGAGGGGGAACTTGCACCACAGGTGATGAGAAAGTTCCATTTAGAGGAGGGTTATAAGTTGAAGCGTATTCTTCAGCTCTTAGTTCTTCAACCATTACAACCTATGGTTCTGAAGCGTTAATCTCTAAGGGATCCGTAGTTGTGATCTCGACTAGACCAATCAACACAAAAGCATCAGATTGATCAATAAGGGGAGAATTGTTTTTTATTTCCTCTTCAGGAGGCAGACCTTGAATTATTCTCGATCTACGAGGTGGTTGGTCAGCTACTTTGAGTTTTCAACTCTCAAGCAACCATGTACATGCCTACCTAAGCAAGTCTACTATTGTTTAAGCAAACCACTAGAAAAATCCTAAATGTAAACAACAGACAAAAAAATACCTTGCTAATATCTTGACTCAAGTGGATTAGGTATTGAGGTCGCAATAGTCACAAGGTAGGGTAAGGACCTTCTGGATGGAGGCACGAGTTGATTAATTCTTGTGGACCAACGAAAGAAGTCATGAGAAAAAATTATCCTGGCCTCCACTAACCAACCTTATCTGATGCAAGTACCCACGCTTTGTAGGGAACCCTCTAGTAGTACTACAAAGTGTGATGCGAAATCCACCCCAGGTACCACGAAAAACCACCATAGTCACCTCTAAGATCCCTAGGAATGGCCATTAAGGTCAACAATTCGTAGTCAGGGTCTGGGTGGTACATTCAAAATTCAGGATTGAACGTATGGGTAGGGTAGCTAATCTCGAAGCCTTGAAAGCACAGCCTCTCACAGAGGTATGGGTAATAAGGAAACCCCCAATATACGATCTCTCCACTACACTTAGTTAAGCTCTGGAGGGGTCTCTCCTCAGCTCTCCTTTACGCAACCTCATGTTTAGCTCTGATGTTAGAGGAGGCTCCCAACTATACATATATGACAGTTGGATTTAGGATCTCCCTAGCTCATACTCCTACGTTTTTTTTATGACCTTGGAGAAATTTACTCTCCAACCTAAACCAAGGCCCTATCCTGTAACTAGTCTGTTAACCCTACAAAATGAAAATTTCTAATAAATCTTATTAATTGTTCATTTTATGGGGCTTTTCGTTACTCATAAGGTATGGATGAAACTTATGGGATGTTTTGACAGACTCAAAAAAAACACTTTAAGAACATAAAGAAAAATTAAATGTGGTTTCTTCATTGAAAATAAGAAGTGCTAATCAACGCTTCAGAAAAAACAAACTCTTTTATTTTTTATTTTTGCAAATGAAAGAATTATATGTTGAATTTATGTAAGATCTTTAAACTTCTTTGCACATCATCCCTAGAATGCTTTGTAAAAAATCATGCAGAACAAAGAGAAAGAAATTGACACACTGGACTTCTTTTCTTTTGACAAAAGATAAATTTGATTGAAATCATTAACTATATAAACAAGCAGCAAGTATGAAGTCTTAAGTGCCAGCAAACAATTTGTTTTCCTAATGAATTTGTAGGCAAAGGAAACAAGAAAAGAAAACTAGCAACCAAACTATTTTTTTTCATTAAAAATAAATGCAGATGCAACTAACAAGGCAATTTTACTTTTTCTTTTTAAAAATGAAGGGGGGGGAGGAAAACAAGAAGAAAGGAAACAATATCTAACCACTGGAACAACAATAAACCTGGAAATCAACCCAGATATACCATTGACCCTTCAACTGACCTTAACAACCTAAAAAGATTCAAAGACTAGCTTACAAGCAAGCAAGAACTTTTGAAATAAAGTGAGAGTTTTTGCATACTTTAATCAACAATACAGAGTATGAACCAACACAGGAGGCTCAGTGAACACTGAAGAATCAACTTAAACCAACCAATTATGAGAAAAATACTAAAAAATTCAAGACAATTACACAAGTCTGAGACTATGTAGACTATGACTCACGGATATTTTTAGGTCATACAAGTGCAACTCGCAGATGTTTGTGACTCACAGAAGGATAAAGCGCAGATAAATTAGTTAGGCTTGAAAAATAAAATTCAACCTAGAGGGAGGGCTTGCAAAAACTTTTGGAAAATTTTCTGGATGAGAAAAACTCTGAAAATAATGCCCAAAAATGGGAAAAACTACAAAAACCTAAGACAACCAAAGAAACCCTAAAATTGACCCAAAATAGGAGAATCCCCAGTATGGTCGCCAATTTTATTATGAGATTTTCCCTCATGAATTTGGGTCATGTCACAGCAGAGACTGACCAAGTGAAAGACAGAACCCTAACACACACATAAGACTTTTAATGAAATAACTACTTTATCATAGAAGGAAGAAGTTTCACACCTTTTATCCTTATGTTTGGTGTCATTCCCCACTCTCGACCCAGGTATTTATCTTGACTCTCGCTTGATTTAACCTGTTAAAAGAGGATCAAGAAAGTGTTTCAACAAGGTAGTTATGGCACAAAATCATACAAGTAACAAATATATAGATTCAAATATGGAGAATGATTAGACATACATAAACACATTGAATCAATACTACACAAGTATGGGGAAAAGAGAACTATTTATTATCAATGGTAAAAGAAGTGGTTACGACCTGACTCCAACCATCGGCACTGCCTCGAAGCCAACTGCCCTGGTTCCTCCAAAATTTCCTTCAAGCATCACTTAGTTATATTTTCCTTCCTTGGATGACCCAATAAGGATAGAAACACACCTTATGTCCATATAATGAAAAAGAAGGAAAGTTGGAACAAGGGTTCGAGGTTATAGGTATGCTACTCAAAAGATGAAAGGGAATAGGGAGACTTGCAATTTCTTCAGCGTAAATTTACACCTAGGTTTTCATCCTCATACATGCCCCCAAAGGTTCCTTTATACCATCCTCAATAAGTTAAGGAGGTTGAATTCCATTTGGTATGGGCTCAGGAAGGTTGGGAAACGATCCCAACCAAAAACCCCGCTCAAAAATTTGGAATTATTTTATTTTTCACATTTCTTAGGGAATTTGTGGGTTGTACACTGGCAAGGCACGGATGTTTGTGTGTTGCACCAAGGTGACCCGTGGATATAAGAAAAAGAACTATTTTTTGAGTGACTTTGATGAGGGAATTTTGGATTTAAGATTGCAAGTTAGGGACAAGAACTAAGTCATCTCACAATGAAAATGGTGTGGAAAATTGTGGTATAACACTATGAAACCAAAATAACGAAGTTATTTTCTTAGAATTGAGCCTCTAGAGCTTATCCAATCAACCATCCAATATAATATTGTGAAGTATCCATACAATATGTTACCCAAGGGTCAAGCCTTCAAGAACAAGGGACGATGCAAATAAAGCCTTTCAAGACTAAACAATGGGTTCCAACATTGTGAAGCAAAAAGAAGCAATTTATTTTCTTAGACTTGAGCCTCCAACACATTCAATCAACCATCCAAAATATGCTTGTGAAATAGCCATCTATAGCCATCAAAAAACTTGTATTTATTAAAATCCTTGGCTTCATTCCATTCCCTACTTGCCACCTAGGTTGGGAGCTTGTAGGAATTTTATGAAAAATATTCAAGGAAAGTATCTTGATAAAATCAAATATAAGCATGCCTAGGTTTGTAGTCAAAACTTGGTTTTCAACTTTGGGCAAGGCATCCAATATAGAGTTCAAGCATCAAAAGGTCTCGAAAAATGTTATTGTTTGTTGTTCCTGAGATTGATTCTAGGCTCGAAGAATAATGTCAGGCATCAAAGATTTAAATGAAATGTTTTATAAGTGCTTTCTTATACCTTCAAATATACTTACAATGCAACATTTCTTCTGGATTTTGAGAGAAAAGAATGCACTCAATACGGCAAAAATGGTCATGATATAATCAAGACCTAGTGGGGAAATCCCGCCAAGTTCAAAATCGATGATCATGGTATGTATTCCACGGTGTCCTTGCATTCTTATATCTTATATATAACCATGATGCTCTGTCATTTATTTGGGATAAAAAACCCTTCACATTTGTCAATTGATTGGGTGGCTATAATGAATGAAGTGGTTGAAGGCTATACTTTCAACTGGGCAAAAATGTTGTCGGACAACCTGGCTAAGGAGGTTGTTGAGTACAAATCATTGAAATCAAAAGGGAAACCCACTCCTTTTTACATGTATGCATACATCATGGATTTCATTTGCTTCATGACCCCATTTCCCCTGATGAACTGGAGTTGGACCCTAGCTAGTTCTGAACCTATACATTTCTACCACTCCAAACTATGGGAAGAAAATGCTAAAGATTTCTTTTATGATATCTGTCACAAAGTAGTGGTACCAATTCATGTAGCTACATATGTCCACCCGTTGCCCAGGGTTTCAAAGAAGATTATGGGAAACTTAGGCACATATGCAGACTGGTACATTGAAGAGAAATTTTCTTACATTAGAGTGTTCGGTTGCTCCGTTCCTCCTCATGCCCTTCCAAAAATTTTACCTAACAAGCTGGTGTGTCGAGAAGCGGCATATCAAACAGTAGGAGGAATCACTAAGGATTTGAAAGCGGCTCAGAAAAAGGTATGGCCAACTTTTCCCATTCAGGTTGGTATGTTTACATTGTTAGATTTTGGTCATACCAAAGTCGAGGCTACAACCCTGGAAGATGTCAAATTAGTTGACATTGAATTCAAAATAAATGATCCTCACAAGCTGGTAGAGAATCATTTGGCTCAATTAAACATTAAAATATACATCCACGAAGAGTCTCATTATGATGAGGTTTTCAGGGGAGCTAGATCCTATGAAGAAGTTTGAAATAGATTTCAGAATCTGCCTCCTGACCAATAGGTTGGTTTCCTTTGTTTCCAAAAGCATAGATGAAACATATTGACTAATATTTTACAATGATATTCGAGGCCCATTCCATCTTCACATGAAGCTAAACCCACAGAATCTCATCCAAGTTTCTCTATTGAGAACAAAACTGAAGAAGTATTGAAGAGTTTAGACTGATTATTTAAAGAGATAAAAACATCACTACTAAGTCTAAATGATCAACAGATATTATCCCACTTTGAAGCTTTCATGAAGCAGGGACAAGTTTTTCCCCCTTCAACAACAGTTACTTCTACTGTCATCCCAAGCACAACAGGTCCAGAAAGCTCCACCACAATTATATCTCATATTCTGTCATTAACTCCTTTAGCGACCAGTTTTGAAACTCCTAGTTTGGAGGTCATTCACATAGATGAACTTACTCCTATATTGCCTGAAGAAATGCCTTCCTCAAGTTTCTTTTTCAACAAGAAAAGGAAAGTTATTGTAAAGAAATAATCTCAGCAAAAAGATGGAGTAGTTACTAAAGGGCGGAAAATAGTGTATGATGGAAAAGGCCAAAATGATCATGAGTTTTCCAAGGTGGTTGCAGATTCACTAGGGGCCTTTGCCACTGCCAAACATTGGTCAGTAGATAATCTGACCAAGCAACTGCAACAAAAATATATCTTAGTGGAACAATTACAGAATGAAATGCAACGCACAGAACAGATTGTCAGGAGCAGAATGAATCAAGACATAGAGCAAATTAGGTTAACTTATTGGCAATAGATGAAGCAGTTACAAGAGAAACTCGAGTTGATTTACCATAATTCACAGACCAGCAAATCCATGATTACTCAGTGGGATAGTTTGATAGAACAATTGCATACCAAATTAGTCCTAATGTAGAACACAACAATAGACATCACTGCTTTCAAAGTACAAGCATCTGAAATCAATGAGAAGTTGGAAGTTGTCCAGTAGGATCTATATCAAAAGGTGGATACTATTCAGAAATACTATCAGGAAATAAATAACTCTCTGAAAAGTATTTATGTGAAAGAAAAGGATGTCAGTGTGGCTATATCCAAGTTTCAGGAGTTCATTGTATGGAGGCAGAAAGCCAATATCCCTGGTCTCGCCTCTTTTTCACAATATGAACAAGTGAAGGTTGAAAAGGCCTTGAAAGTTTGGGAGACGAACCTAGAAGAAAGTAAGAAGCTTGCCAGAGAGGCAAACGAGACTTTTTTGAATACCTTGTTTTATATAGAAACAAAATTGGTTGAATTTGAAGGAAATGATATCTTAGAGGCACTTGGGCAAATCGGAATAGAGATGAATAAGGAAGACTCCAGAAAAAATAAGGAAAATATTCAATCTATTATCCAACAGATGAATCAAATTGATTTTCTCAATATTAATGAGTTTTTGGTGAATCCTACTTTACAGTTTCAAATTACATCCCAGGCAGTAAAGAAGATCCAGGAGAAGCTACCACTAGTACACAAGAAGGTGTTTTCCTTCGAGTTGAACGAGAACATTGAACCTTCGATATTTTTGGTATCCTTGATGGATATGTGTACCCAGGTCAATGAACAGAGGAAAGCAAGTGCGTCTAGGAGCAAATGAAGGAGCATGTGAAGCACCAGCACATCAAACCATAACTCAACAATATCTGCGTTATGTTTTTCCATTCGGACTGTATTCTATATTTAGAGCAGATATTGTGGAAAGTATAGCTATTTTTAGTTGAGACAATTTGTGTATAAATAGATAGGTATTAGATCTATTCGGGGTTGCTTCTAGCCTAATGTAAAAGAGAGAACTTATTGAATATTAATACAAGAGCAGACAAAGATTCTAAGTTTCATTTCATTTGAGTTATGTGTTTTCTTTGTGTTTCCATCTATTATGAGTTTCCTTTTGTAGTTCTTGAAGAGTGAATGATTACAATTTAGTAATACATCTATTGTGATCGTAATACATCAGAAGTCCATTCAGTTACAGTTTTTTCCTTTGTTCATACTGTGAGTAAAAACAAGACCTGTGATCTATCTGAATTGTTGCATTCTTAATCTTCTTTCAAGGGTACATCTTCTATTTTTCTTCTACTGCAAATAAGGTAAGACTTATCTGTTATTGATACCTTGCTTTATTTTAACAGTTTTGTCAATCATTTCTACATCATTTGAAATTAAAATTACTACTCAGATAACAAGATACAACCTCTGTATTGTTTTATCATAAATTTCACTTAAAGTTGTTTCTCAAAAAACTAAAGGTAGAAGAAAGAACTTAAAAAACATTGCATTTAAATATTTGATGCCTGACATTATTCTTCGAACCTAGAATCAATCTCAGGAACAACATCTTTTTGGCGTCGTTGTCGGTGACGGAGAAATAAAATCATTTTTCCCTGGGAGAACGACAAAGTTAAATTTTGGTCTTTGATGGTGAACAAAGATTGAATACGTGGATAAGGATCACTTTATATTTCACCTGGCGACTCCATTGTAGGAAAAGCTGGTATTCGGTCAAAAAAATACCAGGAAAAACCCAGACGAAAAGCAGACTACATCAGTTTCGAATCCCGAAAATTTGTTGAAACTGAAGGTATATCTTAGACAAACTTATGCATCAGCAGGTAAGATATACCAACCTAAGGTTACGCAAGTTAATTTTAAGATCCCCGCTGAAGAACTAAGTCTTAAATAAAAATATCAACAAGTTGATTCTGCAGAAGCATCAACAAGTAAATCTGAAGTTAAATTAGAAACTTTGGAAGAAATTATTCTTGAAGTAAAATTTAAAATTATCCAGACCACCCCTATCTCGTTGATAGATACTTTTACTAGCAAAAAAAAATAATCCTTTTCAATCCCTAGTATCATTTGCACATGGTCGTTTCTTTCTCTTCTCGAAGTAAAAGTTTTTTTTTCCAAAAACCCTGAAGATTACTTTTTATACTCGGATTCATCCCCTATTGCTTTTCCTATCTATACATCTGGAAAATCTGAGAGATCGATTTCAAGTTATATTTTTCCCCCTCATTTAGATATTCCATCACCTTACGATCATCTAGCAGAACTTCGTTCACACCGTCCCGAAGCAGTCAAAAGTTTAGTAGATCAGACTTTTGATTTTTTTGATAATCTCTTGTTTAGTCCTCGAATTTCTTCTCCTTGTACTTTCAATGGCTGGTGTTGGAGATGTCGGAGGTGGAGGGGCTGGTGGACATGGAAATATACCAGTTCATCCTCCAAGAATCTTTTCCAAGGTCACTTCTAGATATGCTCCCTTGGCTCTCCCTGCTATTCTACATTATTTACCTGACAATTACATGAAGAGCCTCCCTAAATTCATGGGTGAAGGGGATTTGACAGCAACTGAGCATATAGCCTTTTTTGACCAATTCGTTGATATCCTTGGTGTTGAGCACGAATATGTTTACATAATATTGTTAGTACAAACTTTTGAAGGACAGGTAATAACTTGGTTCAGAGGACTTCCAATGGACTCTATACCATCATATAATGATCTAGAAACTTCCTTCTTAAGGAAATGGAGTGAGAAAAAATATCATTTATATTACTTAACTGAATTCAGAACCTTGAGAAATAAAACATTTGAAACAGTCCTAAAGTTTATTCAAAGATTTAATAAACTTTATCATAAGATCTCGGTTGAAATTAAAACTTCTCAGCCAGCTACAAAAGTCACTTTTGCAGGCGATTTTGATTCTGATTTCGCTCTACTTTTGAGAGAAAGAAGAGCCACTTATTTAGCAGGGACGCAATATGATTCTATAGAGATTGAATCTAATATGTTAGCATCCAGAAAGTTGAAAACTAAAGTTGATATGGGAACAAGAGAACCCAGGCATTTTAAAGAACAAGCAGGGCCCTCTGGCTCTGGAAAAATTTCTTTAGAGGAAAAAATGGACGAGATGGAAAAAATTATTAAAGACTTATCAAACAAAATTTCCAGGATGGAAATGGAAAATCCCAAACCTGATCCATATGCTAGAAATCAATTCAAGAGAAATCCTAACATAAATCCTCAGATACAACAAAGGCAAATAAAAAATGAGGAACAAAAGATTGGAGCTCCTTTTAAAACTGAGAATCTCATACAGGAAGATGAGGTGCAAGATTATAACGAATTAGATGAAGATATAAACAACCTCAGTGATGATGATCTTGAGCCTCACCTATACAAACAGGATTATGAGAAATCCTTGGATATGGAATCCTTATTTTATGATGATGAAAATATCAACAATTTGGGAGACTCTACATACAAAGGTCTCGTTGATTCAATAATGGTCGAGCTCCAACATAAATATGATTTGAGGCCAAGAGAAAAAATATCTATAAATACTCCACCAAAAAATATTTTATCACAAAACAAAGAAAATGTGGCAGCAGTTACAAAACCATCAACTGAAACGCAAGCTTCTCGAATAAATCAAGTTGAAATGAAAGCAGTATAGACTAAGAAGCTAGAAAATAAAGAAGTCAAAGTTCAGAGCAGGGAAATTGAAAAATCAATTGGGACTTTCAATCTAGAAAAGGAACTGAATAAAATTAAAACTCCAATGCCTTTGGTTGAACTTGTTAGAAATCCGATCTATAAAAAGAAAATCGCAAAAGCAATAAATTTTTCTGATACTGAATGTCAAGCCAATGTTATAAACTTGTAGGATGAGAAACCTACAATCATGTTTGGACCACACATTGAGAATAGTAAATATTATGTTGCTCCTTTCTATATTACACTGATTGTGCACGATCATTTACTACACAATTGCATGTTAGACTTAGGAGCTTCACATAATTTAATTCCTAAGATTATGGAAAAATTGGGCCTTCAAATTACCAGACCTTATAAATATCTATACTCTTTTGATTATAGAAAGGTTAAGTGTATGGGTATGATTAAAGATTTAGTTGTAAATCTTGATCAGGTTCCTGTGAAAAGTATTCTTATGGATGTGGTTGTTGTTGACGTTCCTGCCAAGTATGGCATGCTTTTATCAATATCTTGGGGTGCCAAGTTAGGAGGATCGGTCCAGTTAGACATGACGTATGCTACAATTCCAATTTTTAGTGGACAGTTTACTCGATTGTACAGAGAAACTAGATTGGCTTATATTGTAAGTGACACTCAAAACCCTAATAACTATCCAGTCTATGTTGTTGATCAAGATCTAGGCAATTGTATATTATCCATAAACTATGATTTTGAAGAATGTAAAGAAGAATAAAATCAAAAAATAGAATTTTCAAAGAAAAATATAAATTTTAGAGGCGGGATGTGGAAAATGTTCTTTGATGGTGCTTCATCTTACGAAGGAGCAGGAGCTGGAGTTTTATTTGTGGAACCAGGTGATGAGTATTACGTCCCTTTTTCTTATATATTACAATGGGATGTTGATTATACCAATAATGTGTGTGAATATGAAGCTTTAGTTTTAGGATTAGAAGCTGCAAGAAAACTAAAAATCAAACATTTGATAGTTTATGGTGATGTTGAGCTAATTGTAAAACAAATAAAGAAACAATACCAAGCTAAGTATCCAAGATTGAGGTCTTATAGAAATTTTTCTTGGGATCTCATAGAAAATTTCTTCTAGTCTTTTAACATCCACTCTATTCCTAGAATGCATAATCAACAAGTTGACTCCTTAGCCAAAGTTGTTGAAAATTTCATACCACCTACTATTTTGAAGTTGAAGTATCACATTGAGATGAGACATAAACCTTCAATTCCAAACAATGTTCAACACTGGCAAGTATTTGAAGATGATGAACAAATCAAGCAGCTTTTGTAAATCGTAGATGATTTTTTTGAGACCCACATTGATCAAGAAAATCAGAATGATCATGCTTGGATTATGCAGGAAGGAGAAAATATAGAAAAGTTGCAAGATAAAATTGCAAATCATTGAATGTTTTTACTTAAAAACAATCAAATTCCCAAATTTCTTATCCCTCTAGAAAGGTTGTTTGACCAAAATGATATACCTTTAAAGTCTACTTTGCAATCTCAACCTAAAGAAGTTGAAGATTGTAACGTAGGAACAAATGAAAATCCCAAGATGTTCAAAATATCCAAATATCTTCTGACTCAAATAAAGAGTAAATATGTTGAGTTACTTAAACAATATAAAGATTATTTTGCATGGTCTTACGAAGATTTAAAAACCTATGACACTTTTGTTATTGAGCATAAGATTCCCTTAAAACCTAGTATTAATCCTTTCAAGCAAAACCTTAGACAGATAAATCCAATCCTTCTGTGAGTAATAGAAAAGGAGGTTAAAAAACTCCTTGATGAAAAAATCATTGTTCCCCTCAGATACTTTGAATGGGTGGCTAATTTGGTCCCTGTCAGGAAGAAGAATGGAGAGATAAGACTCTGTGTTGATTTTAGGAACCTAAATCGGTCTTCTCTTAAAGATAACTACCCCCTCCCGAAAATGGATCATGTTTTAGAGAAGGTGGTAGGGGCTAACATAATTTCTATGATCGACAGTTTCTCGGGATACAATCAGATTGTTTTTCACGAAGATGATAGAGAAAATATTGCATTTACTACTCCATGGGGAACTTTTATGTATGATAAAATGCCTTTTGGTTTAATGAATGTAAGAGAAACTTTCTAGAGAGAAATGGATATTTCATTCATTGATGAGAGAGATACGTTTGGTGTTATTTATTTGGATCATCTGATAATTTTTCTGACTCTAATGCAAAATATTTGGTGCACCTCAGACAGAGTTTTGACAAATGCAGAAATTTTGGTTTCTCTCTAAACCCAAACAAATCACACTTTTCCATGCAGGAAGCTAAACTTTTAGGGAATATAGTTTCAAAGGATGGAATTAAAGTTGATCCTAAACGAGTTGAAGCTATTGATCTAATTAATATTCCTAGAGATAGAAAAGAGATTCAATATTTTTTAGGGAAAATCAATTTTTTGAGGAGATTTATTCCTAATTTTGTTGAAATAATCAAATTGATTACAGATATGCTAAAAAAGGACAGCGAGGTAAAATGGACTGCAGAAGCAAGAGAATATTTGATTACCTTGTCCTTCCATTAGTTGATTGAATGGTTGGGAAGGGTCCCTAGGGAATCCTTAGATCAATGGCTCACATTTCTCCCAAATTATTTCCCTTGATATGATGGTTGGTGGTATTTTTCCATTTCGAGACTTCGCAATTTCGTGCCCCTTTACAATTCCTAACCCTTCAATTCCCCAAAGGATTAATTGCTAAAAGGGTCATGAAGTGGGGATGAATTCTTGTTGTCCATTAGTAGTATATTTTACCATATCCTTCCAATATGTTGGATTTGATGGTCGAGAAAGGTCCCAAAGGATCCTTAGAACAACGAATCATGTTACTTCGTGACTTTGACATTCGTGGATTCCATTGATTTCAAAATCTTTCACGCCCGGAGTGGATCAACACCAAATTGAACGTAGTTTATATGCAACGGTTAGGAAGGATATCAAATATCCTTATATCTATGAATCACATTACTTCGCAACTGAAGAGTTGGTCAGGGTTTAACGATAAAATAGATCTCATGACAACGGATAGGAAACTACCAGTTGTCGGTCAACCATTTGGTCACCACTTTGATCGGTTTCCTTAGGAAAAATTTGGAGTGTTTTGAATTTCTAACATCCTGGAGCTCCGGACCTCCAAAGTCCTGAAGCTTAGAAGGCTTAGCTCCCTTTGAGTGTAGAGTTGGGTTCTAGGGTCCTAGTCATATGGAGTTTTAACAAGCCCCAAAGGGTTACACTCTTAAATCTTACACAATATTTGGTTAATTTCATTGACTCGAGCTTCAGGTCACTTGGACAAGAAAATGGTTTGAAGGAAGTGCATTCCATTCATAAAACTCGAATTCTATAACATGAAAAGGAAATTCAAGGGATCAACAAGACCTGGACAGTCTTGTAGATTATGTCCTAACTTTGTATTTATGAAATTGATCCTTGATCAATCCCTTTGATGATTTTCTAACCAGCATAGAGGCCAAAGCCTTGTGCCCCAATTTCATTTAAAAACCCATTACTGACAGTTTTTGTTTTCTAGACAAAAGTAAGTAGAAAACCATTGACAAGAGATAATATTCAAACTCTACTTCAAAATATTCATTTGGAGAGACCGTCAGAGTCAAAATTATCTAACATCTAAACAAGATAGAATATTATGCCATCATCTAGATCAAATGATCTCAAACTATAACAAACCAATCAAGACAATATAACATTCAGAATCACACTTATCTTAAATTGGAATTTAGTTTCCAGTTGATTGTGGGTCTTCGCCTTTCCATCCAACCATAGGCTCATATGCATTCACTCCTAGCACTCTGCCACCCCTGTGCCAAGCCATGATATCACTAGGGATTTATCTCTCTTTTCCTTGGGTCTTCTACAAAATCCTGGAGGTCACTCTCTTTCTCATAGAAATCTAGCAGTCCAATTTTCTATCCACCAAGAAAGGGAGTTTGTTGTGATCGCTCACTCAATCACACAACCATGTTTATCAACTTGATTAGAAAACATTGTTTGGTCTCTCCTGTAACCAGAACAACTTATTTTTTCCATTCTTCTCCAGAACCAAAGAGCCTCGTGTGTTCTTCTTCTTTCTGAATGGTCCCAAGACCCCTTCATGTGTCTCTTCTTCCCCTCCTAGGAAGGTTATGGACCTATCCTCTTCCTTCTTCCAGAAGGAACTCAGGTCAGTTTATGCATGTAGGAAGACTGCACTATGTTCTACTTCAGGATAAAAAATTTATATCTTCTCAACCAGGCCCTCCATGCTTCCATTCATTGGGGTGGTTGGTTGTTCAACCACCAATCCTTTTCTCATTAACTGATCTTTCCTTGGGATCAGGATGAGGCTTATTATTCCAAATCAAATATTTAAACAAACAGGATTGGGTCATATTGGCATGATGAACCCTCTCTATAGGTTTCCTCACTCTTTCCTCTAGTGGTATCATGGCCAATACTTCAAGGCTTCACCCCCACAGTTAGTTGTTTCCAATATAAACAATAACACATTTGCAGTGTTCACATGCCATGGCATGGTAATCATAAGTAATGATTAATTACAAGTTGGGGGAAACAAGGGTGTTACATAGAAGCTATGAAGGATTGGCCCTGCCCTAAAACTCTTAAAAGTTTGTGAGGTTTCCTATTTTAATTGGATATTATTGAAAGTTTTTCCAAAATTATGGAAAAAAAGTAGCCCCACTCACTTCCCTCCTTAAGAAGAATGCTTTCAATTGGAATGCAACTACCGATCGATTCTTTCAAGCTTTGAAAGAGGCTATGTGTCAACTCCAGTGTTGTCATTGCCCGACTTCACAAAGACTTTTGCTTTGGAGATTGATGCCTCTAGGAAAGGCATTGGGGGAATTCTCATGCAAGAAGGCAAACCATTGGCCTTTACTAGTAAACAACTTTCTAAGAGACACTTAGGCAAATCCACCCATGAAAAGGTGTTGGCTATTTTTCATCTGGTGGATATATGGCATCCTTACTTGCTTGGACAATGATTCCTAATTAAAATTGATCATCGTAGCTTTAAATATTATTTGGAACAAAGGATTTCATTCCTTGAGAAACAAAAATGGTTGACCAAAATGTTCAGCTATGATTATGAGATCATTTACAAGAAGGGAAAAGAGAATGTGGATGTTGATGCTCTTTCCATGAAATATGAAGAAGAAGGGTCCATATTTTCTCTCTCCTTCATTGTAGTTGATTGGTTAAAGGAAGTTCGCCGTGAATGGTTCCAAGATCCCAAAATTTATATCCTGATCCAACAATTGCAACAAGACACCAATGCATCTCCATGATACACTTGGAAAAATGAGGAGCTTCATTATAAAGGGCGCTTGTATTTGAGAAAATAATCCCACTTTAAATCCACTGTGATATTTGAACTCCATGTTTCACCAACAATAGGGCATTTTGGATTTCATAAACATATGAACGGATCAAATACTCCTTTTTCTTGGAAGGCATGAAGCAAGACATATGCAGTTTTATGACTGAAAGTGATACTTTCCAACGCAACAAAAGAGAAACAATCAAAACTCTAGGCACACTACAACCTATCTGTATTCCACTTGCTATATGGACCAATATATCTATGAACTTCATCATCGAATTACCCAAATCTGGTAATAAATCAACCATCATGTGTGTGGTTGATCGCTTTTCCAAATATGCCCATTTATGTGCCCTCAACATCCATTTAAAACCTCCATAGTGGCTCAAGTTTTCATGGACAATATCTTCAAACTCCATGGAATGCCCCAATCTATTGTCTATGATTGTGATCCAACTTTCACAAGCAACTTCTGGCAAGAATTATTCATGCTCCAGTGCACCCAATTTCATCTTAGCACTACCTATAATCCCCATATTGATGGTCAAACCAAATTTGTCAACAAGTGCTTGGAATCATATTTGTGATGTTTCACATCTAAACGATAAGCTCAATGGGTTCAATGGTTACCACTAGTTGAATGGTGGTAAAATGCATCTTGCCATGGTGCCACTTGCATGACTCCCTTTGAGGTGGTATATGGTCAAAAGCCACCCGTTGTATTGTCTTACCTACCTAGTGTCTCCAATGTCTAGGAGGTGGACATGACCCTTACAGTCTGAGCTAACATTCTACACACCCTCAAAGAGAATTTGGTCATGGATCAAAACAAAATGAAGCAACAAGTTGATAAAATTTGTTTCAAACACCATTTTTTTGAAGGGAATCAGGTGTTTCTTCCTCTACAACCATATAATAAAACTTCCCTCAAAGAAAATCACCACTAGAAACTTGCTCCAAAGTTTTATGGCCCTTATACAATCATCAAGTGTGTAGGGCCCATGGCTTACAAGTTATCCCTTCCCAAACACTCTAAGATCCATTCAATTTTTCATGTTTCTTGCTTAAATAAAGTGATTGGAACCAAGTGCCATACTCAAACTAGTCTCCCTGAATTGGATGAAGAAGGTTCCATTTGGTTGCAGCTACAAGCATTCCTAGCCCAATGTTAGTGATGTTTTTTTCAGCACACAATTCATGAGATTTTAGTACAATGGAAGGATACACAACCCAAAGATCCCACATGGGAGTTGACCACCATTCTGCAACAATTCCCACATCTCAAGCCTTGAGGAAAAGGATATTCTTTAAGGGGGGGCATGTTAGTGTCCTAACCTCCCTAGTCCCTCAAGTAGATAGAATATTATGTTTTTCTATGTAATAAATGTTTTCATTAGTAAATAAGGCCTGTGTAATAATGTGAACATGTCTAATGTACGAATACTTACTAGAAGGTTTCGCCTCTAGAATGTTCTCAAGAAAATAGAAATAGTATATATAGAAGTAGAAATCATTGAAATCTTGTCTCATTCAGTCATTTGCACTCGAGCTCTTCTTTGTTGGAGGTTTCCCCCTTGAAGAGGAAAGTGAAAATTGTTCTTTAGATAATAACTATATCATCTTTTGGATCCATAGTGTCATTGTGCTTACTGTTTCATTTCTTTCTGCAAATTATTGTGATAATAATTGTGATGTTTCTCTACATATTTCCTTATGGTACCTTACAAAATAGTTCCATAGTCGAAGGATATCTTGCGTCTTCATACCCAAAACAAAACCTAAAAAAATAAACTATTTTTGAAACCTCTCTCTTCCTTTAATCCTTTACCTAATTTCTATGGATAAGTATGATATTCCGTTTGATCAAGAGAACATAAAATATAATTATTGGGTATTAATTTATAGACATACCACTTACAGACTAATAATCTACTACATTGAGGTTGTATTTGAAGGTGAATGATCTCTCATAATACCATTAGTTTTTTTTTTCCTAGACTCAGTTGGGCCTAACCTTTTTTTTTGTAATCATGGAAAGTAGTAAATTGTTGTTTCTTATATTGTTTTAAATGCAATAAAAAAAAATACTAAACAAATTAATTTGAATATACCTCGCTTTGCCTTTGTAGGACCATTTACATGTTATGGGTAAATTGGCACTCGCCATAGCTCTTCTTGTTCTCATGTTTGATTCAAGTGTCTAGGATCTTTTCATCGAGTGACTTATAAAGAATTGCATTAAATGGGCATAAATTAAAGTGCATCATTAAAGAAGGAAAAACTGAATAATGAAGAGACATAAGCATCAAATATGAACACAAAAACTTGATAACAAAGTTCGTCCTTGATGGACTACATCTTCGGGTCCTACTCTCAAATGGGTAGGCTTTTTACTTAACTCAGCAAAAGAATTTGGAAAAATACATAAGTATACCTCATTCTGAAATCAAGTTGCAGAAATAATTCTCAGATCAGAAAACAGACAACACCATTGAATTCGTGGCGTCGAATTGCCCAAAAATGATTGTCTCCACGCCCTGATCCGACTCTGGCACTCCCAAGCCCAATAACAAATTCATCTTGATTTGTGTGCCCCTCTGCAACCTGCAATTAATTATTGTACTTGCCTCGAACTATGTGCCCACTCCATACCACATGCGCACCTCCTCTCCAGGGCTCGGTAGATTCAGATATTAAGTATAATCCACGGTTTTCAATACAATGTAGGGGGCATTGGCCCATTGGTTATGGCATGAGTATTAAGGCGTAGTGCGGGGAGGAGGTCCAGGGGACAAACCCGCGGGCCTCCCCCTTTTGGTTTGATAGTTGAAACAATATATTATATTTGTAATGTTGTTCCACCAATTTTGGCAGTGGCTCTATCTAAGGCTTTGACGGTTAGCACGTGGCTGGATTTGGCGTCGTCTGCCAGATTTGGCGGACCTGCCAATCCATTTTTTTCAAAAATCAAATACGGGTTGTCATCGTGTTTTTTCCCTCTACCATGTGGCAGCCTCTCATTCAACAATGCCATCCACTTCCATGTCAGTGCCATGTCATCATATGGATGCCACATCACTTCCAACTCGCTATGCCGTGTTATTGTATGGACCGTATGGATTGCCACATGGCACAATCCTATTGTTCAAGAAGTGCAAAATCTAGGTGACACGTGGCAACCTCTGGTGCTCCCACGTCACCATATTGATGCCATCCTGACCTCATCATGACACGTGTCACCTTTTTCTCCTACCACGTGTACTTTATGGATTCTGTGAGATCGGAAGAGCGTCGTG